>NW_027019640.1:5689485-5774252 GCF_013076305.1 Rhopilema esculentum
TAGGTAGAAACAAATACAAAAATCACGCATTTTATTTGTAATATTTGACAAAAGGGGCACCAAAGAAGAAACACTAAGTAAAAAGCAGTCCATAACATCGCAAGTACCCATTTTCAAACAAAGTTCCGAGTTGTCAATGACTTGTCGAAGATTTTCAAGTCAAATTGCAATTGCAATTGCTTTCCTATTAAGTGTTACAATACTTAGCTGCAACATCACATAAGACGTCAGCCTACGAATGTTAGTGTTAAATCTTGGTACAATAAGGTCGACGTCATAAACACAGGCCTGTACAGTGTACACGATTGGGTGTGTGGAACAGGATAACTGTAAGTTGCAAATCAGGTCAGAATGGGATCATTCTTCAAATGTTTTCCCTAAATAGGCCATAATATTTATTTGATTGATAAACCGTGAAGAAAGAGTTTTAAAATGCTATGAGCTACATTGAAATCATAAAAAAATGAGTGATACCTAGGCCTAGTTTTAACCATTGGGTCCATGTTTATGATATTCTGGTCCATGTCTGCGTGTTTTTCGTCCGTTGCAGTAGCATTTTCGATCAGCGGATTGGCTGAGTTTGCTTTGCTGCCTTCTAGCAAGATTTCACTTAGCTTTGCTTGCAATGGTTCTGCATTCTGATCGAAAGAAATGACAAGAATGTTAAATGAAAGCTCATACCTAACGTTTAGAGTCAGAACACAAACACCATAAACAACGAAAGAAAAAAAATCTTTAAATGAATGTAATATTTTGCTACGAAACTACAAAAAGCATTCTACAGCAAGACTTATTCAATGTGCTGAGAATGACCAACTCTGAAAGCGTTGCCATCATAACTTTTGGGCTTGATGACATTGCTATAAGGCCAATTTCTCCTGAAAAGATGTTGAATAGGTTTAATAATAAGTTCAAAAGATCACAGTTGAGGGTCAAGAAGGGTCTGGACGTAAAGAGTTATCATATTGTGAAAATATAGAAAAGTATGTATGATTACAAGCAATAATAGTACAAAGCTACTGTAATTCATTCAACCATTGCAAGACGCATCTAAAAACTGCACTAAATTGTCTTAGAGGTCGCTTTAATTCAAACAAATTACTCAAAAATATGCATATGAATAACGAAATGACCAACCGATATATCATTTATCGGATCTAGAAGTAGCCCAATATTTAAGAATGCAGTATTATAGACAACTGAGACGGTCCTAAGATATCTAAGGTCTAAGAGATAGTTAGACCTGCATAGGCTTAAACTTACAGTAACTGGTATGAATAAAAAGTAATTGTTTCGTCTAATATTACTATATTTTCATCTTTTGATGATTGTTGTGCATTGCTTTACCGAGCAATTATACAATACAAGCTAAACGAGTTTGCTATTCAACTTTTTTAACTGTTTTGAGAGATGATATTTACGTGCATAAAGTTCAATAACAGCTTGTCCTATAACAAATTGAACACGTGCGCAAACTTCGACGCGTTTCCCTTAAACAAGACGGAGCCACTTGGAGAATAAAAACCCAGATAATAGAGAAATGATGCCTATATTAACGGTGAATAATAAATAGTTCGAGATGAGGTCGTAAGAATATAACAACATCAAGTACGACGAGTCAACAGTACAGAGATTGTCAATACATGCTTACCCTCGTAACATATTCGAACTCGACCATATATTCTGGAAGCACCAGCTCAGCGTTAAACACGTGCCAAGTGCACCTCCGCAGCGTGCAATCACAGAGCTCAGCTATTCCAACAGTGCTCTTACTTCTGGCTTTGGTCGGACATATGGCGTGTCTTCTTGTCTGGTAGGCAGTGTCGTAATTCTGATATTGTTGCTTGTTGATTCTTAAAAGAAGTTGTAATAGGTACAAATAATAGCAGTGAACTGATAACAATGAGTATCGCTGGAATAAAAAAGAATAAATCTTTAGTAACGATGAGAACTATCGTTGTTACAACGAGTACCATTGTAGTTAAAACAGGAGCCATTGTAGCAACAACGAGAAGTATTGTAGTAACAACGAGAAGTATTGTATTAACGCTGAGAGCCATCGTAGTAACAACGAGAACCATTATGGTAACAACGAGAAACAATGTGGTAAAAATGAGAACCATTGTGGTAAAAATGAGAAGAATGGTAGTAACAACGAGAACCATTGTTTAACAACGAGAAGAATTGTAATAGCAACGAGAACCATTGTTGTAACAACGAGCACCATTGTTCAACCACGAGAAGAATTGTAATAACGATAAGAACCCTCACAGTAACAAGGATAGCAATTGTAGTAAAAACGGGAACCATGGCAGTAATAATGAGCACCATCGTAGTAACAAGGTGGATCCCTGAAGTGTGGACAAGACATAGGACTGAAACTCCATTGCACCATTGATTTAGGAAGAATAATATTTTCTTTCTTTCGAGCCCTTGGTGAGAATGAATACTATGAAAATGATGCAAAGAGTTTCTGTAGCTTCGCTTTCTGATTTAGTTTGAATCTTCCAATGTAGAAAATTCTTTTAGAATTCAAACATTATTTTGAGACAAAACTTGCTGCCTCCTGTCCGATTATTCTCAAACGAAAAAAGAACATGAACATTGTTTACTTTGCTGATATGATTTGAAATGACGTACTTTTTGTCACTTTTGGTCACCTTACACGTTTTTCCAAGGAATGTTTTGCACACCAGGATTCGACCTGTCGAACAAAACAAAACATGTAAAACAAAAAACTGAATCGATCAGACTCTTTCGGAATTTTTCGCAAAAATCTCTTGAATAAATCTACAAATATACGAAAAAACCTTAAAAATTTGATAAAAAGTACAGGTCTTCGCCTGAATAAGAGTAAAAATATGCACTGGCTGAACAGCATATTGTGATACATCCCACTCATTTTTTTGCGATAGAAATAGAAATCCTATTAACCATCCCACAAGCAAACAAGATTATTTTAGACATCCAAGATCAGTCAGAAAACATCATCTCCTAATTTCAGTCACTTAACAAAAATCATCAAGACAAAACATAGTGAAATCAAAAAGACACAAACGGCAAATATTCTAAGAGCCTCTAACCGTATCGAAAGTCTTGTTTTTCAGCATCTTTATCTGAGTTTTTTTTCAAAATGTATTTGATTCTCGATTTATCAGCCACACCCAGACTGTTGGTGAGGTGGACAGCAGCGTTGGAATTCTAAAATAAAAATAGGAAACAGCTTATAAACCTAGGGAATACACGTTAGTACGATTCAGTACGAAAAACCATTAAGCAGTCATCCACTTAATAGGCATTTCAACACCCCCTCTTCAACAAAGGCATAAATGCCCTTGAAAGACACTACATCATTACCCCCACATGCATGATTGTCGCAGGACTAACCACAGATGATTTTATAAAATTGTAATCTCGATCACGTTTCTAATATAAACCATTTACCTCCAATTCAGTCAATTACTACTCTTATCTCGAGTCGTTGTCTTCATCTCGTGAGTTACTCTAAAGTAGCGGAGTTTCATCCCCGTAACATAAAATATATCTATCCTATTTAACATATAACAGACATCACTACAACCGCACAGGGTACAGCATTTCTCATCATATCCTCATATAACGAACAAAATATGCCACTGCCGTGAATACGCTAAGTCAACTGTTAACGCTTGATATTTGGTTCTCGTAGCGTCATTCACATTTGTTACTAACTAGCCCAAACTGTAAAACATGCGCTTGTGATTGGATTGTTTTGACCTTGCAGCATAACGACGCAGAGTGTCCAGATCATTTCCTTATTGCCTTCAACCTTCTTTATGCTGCGTTTGTAAGGGCGGTCATACCAAAAAAAGAGACCCCACAAAACAGTTCTTTTCAAAATTGTTATTTTCAAACCGAAAGTCATCTTTTCTTAGGTCTTGTATTAAGGGTGGATATAGGAAATAAATACTCAAAGGATCTAACACGAGCTTTCTTAGAAAGGCGTATTCTGAAGCTATAGTCATTGGTGATGCCCTAAAAAAGATATCTCCATGTGACAACATATTGACAACATATGTTATTTCTGACTAAGATAATTTCTTAAGCACACGCTTAAAGAAAAACAGCCAATTACATTCTTAAACTGTAAGCTTTTCTTTGAAGGAATTGACTTTCAGGTAACCGATTTCAGGTAATTTTTCATCAGGTTGAAAAATATTTACTGGCAGTTAAGGGTAGAAAAAAGGGACGCTGAAAGTAGCGAAGGAAATTTGTGAAATATTTGCTCTACGACAATTCCGGACAAAATTTGTCGAGGCTTTTAAAGAAAAGTTGATGCTTTCTCTTTCCCTTTAAAAATAACTTTCCTCCCTCCCCCCAATCAATGTTGAATGCAAGTTTCTAAAGCATAAATGATGTAATACAAATCCAACATTGATTCGGGGGAAAGGGGTGATTCGAATTAAAAGGGCAACATAAAGTAGATTGCCTAAATTGCATTTTTTCTCAAAAATTCTATCCGGGATTGTAGAAACTGCAACGACAGAAAAATCACGTACATATTCGTATCCATTCTCGATTTTGTCCAAAAGGTCTTTACTGTTGTCAGCATGAGAGTGATCCCAAACGTTGAAAAGGTAATCCATCTCCCTGTTTTCATCTCTGTAGAAATACGAAAAGTTGAAGTTATGCAGAAGTTGTGGTCTTGAATAACCTATGATCGAATCGTGTGAAATAATAGCTTCCGTCCTAAGCGTAAAAATATAGTTTATCTTGCAAATAAATAGAAAGCCTTAAATATAATCCTCTATAAAGTTGCTTGATGATCGCATCAAGGCTGAAACTCGGAGTGGCAACTTAGAACCGTCCCGTTCTAGCGTGTAGATCTCTGCTTATCCCACATCGAGCACTTTATGACAATTCGGTGAAACAAGTACTTCCATTGATTCTGCCTACATATATTCGTATTGATCTCATATAACTGACCTTATACTCAAAACGCTCTCCTCTTTATCTGTTATTTGCTCTAGCTTGCTGTCAAACCTCATGTGAAGGTTTCTGTTATATATTCGTAGGATCTGGTGAATCTTGACCGACGTTATAGGAAGCTCCTAAACGGAAAGCAAAGAGTGAATGACCAACTGCTGTTTAGAGGTCTAGGTGAATTAACTACAATGACAAGGTATCTTAGCAAGAATCGTGGCTAGTGGAAATGTATGGATCTCAACTGAATGTCTTGCCTGGTTTTAAATGTAAATGCAACCAGAAGCAATTCTTTAACATATCAAGGCCGCCAGCTAAAAAATATAACTGGGAGAAAATTTTTACGTCTTTTTTTGAATGACAAACTTTTGAAAGCAATGTTAATGAAAGTAATAATGCCATTTATGTTAATATTTCAGAAGTATTAAGAAGTATTAGCTTTGCATATTGAATTAAATTAATGTTATGATTCATAGTTACACACAAATATTTATCAAATAACTGCAAGAGGAGACATTCAGCCTGTAGCAGAAATATAAACCAAAGGAATAAGAAATCGAAATAAGTGGACAAAGATACTTGCTCTATAATCTAGCTCCGTGAACCGAGAC
The DNA here is from genome assembly GCF_013076305.1 of Rhopilema esculentum. Next base: position 5,695,059 of record NW_027019640.1, read on the forward strand.
ATGAACACATCATGAACAGCTTTGTACCTATAAGAAGGAAATAAACACAAGTTTATCGTGAATATGTCAACCAAACTCTCCTATCCCCCCCCCCTCCGCCCCTAAATAAGCGATTATTCCTACAGAAATAGCTCGATCATAACCCTAAAGTTTCTGTAAATTTCCCAAACTTGCAAACATTTTTATCATTTCGGCTCAATTAATAAAAAACACTCCAAAATCCATAATTCTAAAGCATAATTTCAAATCTGCAAAGTTGAATTTTAAAGCATTTCCGTAAAACAAAAGATCACCATAAGCCAAGAATGACAATTGGTTTTGATGAATGGTAAATGACCAATCCATTTTTGCAAATATATCAGTAAATCATTTATTCCTAACAGTAAGATTGAGATCAACGAAACTAATGTATGAACAAAAGATGATTTTATACGTCTCCCTAATTTCGTATACGTCAACTCCACTTGTTGAATATTTCAGTCGTCCCATTTTTAGTCACAGTAATTTCTATAGCCAACATTTTTCAGTCTTAAATATCTTTCTAAATTGCAAATTTCAAAACATATTTCCTATCATTCATTTGGCGTAAGTCATGATACTGTCATTGTTTGGTACCATTTTCTTCACAGGCCACAGGCTATAAAGATAACGCGTAGATTCAGTGGTTGGGAAGCAATATGGGCTGGGTGGGGCAGCTATCCTATAGCTCAGTATGTGTAGAGATGCTCTGCAGTGCGCTTCCCTCCCTGCACATAAACATTGGCCAAGCATGAGCCCTGAATAATCTTAAACTAAAACCCTTTTGAAATATGTCAATTATGAACAAACCAAGGATCGGCTGAACTTCCTTCTTCAAACCTGACATTGCCTGCAGTCTCTAATTCCATTACAATCCGCGCAATTTGCTGATCAACAAAATGCCTTGCTTGCAGACAAACCTCCTTGTATGACTGGTCAAGGCTACAAAATAAAGAGCAGTTTGGTCGGAAATTTTTCAGTCAATACCTGTAAAATACAACGTACAATGGAAAAGAGGGGTTATGGAGTATGCTTTTTCTTGTGGCTTTTTTGGAGTATATTTTTCTTTACTTTAAACATTGTTCGGTACTTCCTTACCAAAGAGGTGAGGAAGTAGTAGTATTCTGGAAAACAAATGAAAAATAGAAAAGCACAGCGCAAACTGTTGGTTGTTCCAAGTAATTTTGGCAGTGATTGTAGGCGAGCAAAGAAAAAAATCAGCTTGGAAATGTGACAATTCAAACAATATGAAAAGCTATCGTTGACCGCTGCGTTGACTAAAAGAGACTACTATTAGAAAATGCCAAAAATTACTACAAGTGAACAACGAAATGCCAAAAATCATGATAACATTTTACAAAGATAATTCTATACAAACAAGTATACGAATTTTTAAGCAGAATAATCTATCAGAATATTCAATTATAACTCTATGCTTGTACAGGATAACAGCGAATTTCGCATTTCCAGAAAAGCAGATCGAAATGGTAGAATAGTACTCCACTTTGAACTTTTAAAGTTTATAAAATTCTTGAATCATACAATTTTTATCCTATAAGTCTTTAAATGACATTAGCATAACATCAAAACATACGTTTACTAAAAAAAATTATCTTCTGGATTTCCCCGGCCAAAGAACACAATAAAATTTGCTTTCACTTAACCATGAATGCATTTAGAGCAGCCTTTGTTGTTAAATGTGCTCAAGTAATTACAGGTATGAAATGAAATAACTCAACCTCGTCACCCCAACTCCCAGATATTCTCGCCTCTCTCAATCCAGCTCTTAACACCTATCTCATACCTTTCATCTCGTTTATCCCAAAATGCAATTCGCTCTAGCAACGTCTGCAGTTTTGTCTTCAGCTTGTCTCTCCTTGCATTGACACGTTCAAGAAGCTCCTCCAGCTCGTCCTCACTTGATGATTCCTCGGAATCGTATCCTGCAGGATCCACGTCATTATCTTCCGAGTAATCGTCCCGACTCGAATTCTTGTCTGCTTCAGGGCAATCGGACTTTCTCTCTGTATATTGGAAAAACACGATTTTAACAATTATATTGGCACTTGAAATGATGTCATCGTCAAGTTAACACGTCTTGAACACGGCTATTTCAGTTATCCAGAAAATCGTTGTTCTTTCCTAAGCATCTTCAAAAGCATCTTTTCTATAAGTAGCCTTGTAAATTTGAGGTAAAATTCTAGTAAGCACAGAATAAAATGGATTTTTTTTCTTAAACAGTTTTCGGAAAGGACACGATGTTTGAGAGACTCTAGCATAGCACTGATGGCCAGATGAATGGGCCTAAGCATTAACCTAAGGAAATATCACTTGTTTAAATGCAGCAACAGCAAATGATAGCAGCTATACACTAGCATTCTCGTTAGCCAACTCAGACATCTAGTTTTATGCATTAACGACATTATGATAAAATGGTTGGAGTCACAGAATGGTTAGGCATCACTTATCACGTGCCCTTGACCACAGCTATAGGCCCATTCAATCCAACAATTTTATTGACAATTCTATAAACAATTGCTTGTACAAAATTTACTGATATCTTTGTTTGCTGTTTAAAACAGTATATGAGATACGATCAACCTAGCATTATCTTCAATAAAAACTGAAACAATTGACGTGGTGTAGAAAGATTTTGACGATGAGCATCCTTTGTGACTGGAATAGCTTTACACGTCACTAGAACTGAGCTATCTTTTCACGCGACTGGTTAACAATACAATGCTAATTATGACGCATTACACTACCTTTAGTTTCACAAACAGCAAAACTCATGGCTTTCGAAGGCACGTTCAGCTCTTCAAGTTCCCGTTCAACCTACAAAAACAGCACGATCTTTTACATATCAAATCAGCATGGCAATAGCTAACTTTTAAAGGTAGCAGTAAAAACATTCCTTTACCATCTTTTGAAATCTGGGAGTGCTGTTATTTGACTGAGTTATCAATACAAGTCAATAACATTATGTTTACGTTGACACCACTGAATCAGAACGCACTTCAGAGATGCCAAAAAAATCCTACTCTATTATCAATGACATTTATTGATTCTCTGAAAGTCAATTTTAGATACTAGTGAGTAAAACCTCTCTTTCTGGATTCAAGTTTTAGCTACGTCTTGAGATGCTGACAAGAACTGCTTTGAAGAGCTCAAAATACCCATAATCTACTGAAATATCTCTTCTACTGTAGCGAAGGTTTATCAGAACGACCTTGCGGCAGAGGTGACACATGAAATCGCAATGTTGAGATGCAAACATAACATGAAGAATCTGACGAAGGAATGCAGTTCTAAATTTCATTTAAGTATTTATATTTATAACAGGCATCGATCTAACATCATTAGCTACATTTTTTACTCAAATTAGTGCAATTGACTAATATCAAATTCTGTAAATACCTCTTTTACTGCAAACCAAAGCTTCTTCTGTATGCCAAAAGACACAGTTTGCAATTTCATTTTCGTATCTTCCAGTTTCTTTTTTGTTTCATTGTACTCTCGTTCCAGTGTTTTAAGTTTCATCTTGTAAAACATAATCTTCTTTGAAACCGTCATCTAAAATGTATTCCGAACACTCGTTAGCATCGATGAAAGAGCGTAAGATCAAAAAAAGAACTTGTTATCAAGAAAAGAATTAAACCTTTTTAAACAAATCTTTTCTTCAAACGTAGACGTCGTCCTAGCCAATAGCGCGAACTGAAAACGTCTGATAAAAACATTTCTGATTTTGCAATCAAAATTATACTTTTAAAATAGCAGGAAGCCCATATTACTGCATACTTTTGTTAACGTTGGATAACAAAAAAGGATAAACATAATTTTGCATCAGGGTGCAGATAAAGAGTGACTCGATAAAATGAAGTCATTTACTATTCGCAAATAAGAATAGATCCATATTTTAAAAAACCTGAAAGCTCCATTTTACGTTTTAAAAACTAATCTGCATATTGCAACCTTGATCTCTAGCTTTCTTTTCTATAAAGCACTTTTCTTAAGACTTTTCATCAATTGATTACAGCAGGAAAATGATAAACAGCACAATGCAAATATTAAGGACCATATTATCATTATCACTTCAAAACGTATGAAATACAGAACCAAACTTAGATAATTCAATTTACCTCTGACATCTCCTTCAGTGATCTAACAGAAACATCAAGGGAATCTAGAGTATTAAGAGCTGGGAGATGATATAGCACGTGAAGAGCATAATTGCAGAGAAGACCAACAGGACTTGGTGTATATAAAGGGTCTTTGAAACTCAGCGATCTTAGCTTTGGAAGGTAACTCAAGTTTGTGATGTCCTGTGGAGAAACCAATTACAATCAAAATTCTGTAAAAAAACATGATTACAAAATAATGTACTGGGTCTGGAGTCAGATTCGATCTAGCAGCCCCTCGCTAACCAAATACTCATTTGACTAACAAAAAAGGCCTAAAGTTATCTTTTGATTGGAAGATTGGTAACCTCTAAACCTGTCACCATCAGATGCCATTAGTTCAACATGCTTTGTCAAAAAGATTATTGAAAGCCCACACCCCCAGAAACAGTTAATAAAACAACTTAATAGATCTGCAGTGAAGGCTAGACATATCTAAGGTCTGATAAAATACCTAAAAAGCGATTCATCCTCATTTGCTTCACAAATTCTTTAAAAATGTACATCACAAACCTTTACTGAACAAATTGGATTTCCAGATAGGTTTAAGATTTCGATCATTTGATTGCTTTCTAGGGAACGACCTTAAAAACAAGGAAAAGATAGAATGCACCTAAAAAAGACAGGGATGGTTATCGTTCTTTACAAGAATTCAACATCACTGTGTTTTCTGTGATAAAAGCAACTACACAGAATAGTAAGTCACTAAACATTGCTAGTAAAATAAGAATGACATGAAAGCTTTATAAATCATGACTTTTGAAGCTTTGGAAATAAGGACATGGCAACTCTTAGCTTAATAAAACGTTTCATAACACAATTAATTCACAACTTCCTCAACCGATTCATGCCAATTTTTCCAAATACCGATTAAAGCATACTGACCTATTTTTGTGATCAAATTTTCACTGAGATTCAGTTCCTTTAGGCTTTCCATTGTATTGATACCCTTAAGAGTAAATTTAAAATGAATGTATATAGTACATATATATATATATATACATAGTACACGTAATCATAAGGCAGAGGCTGACAGGAGAAATATCTTTCCACAACGGTGCTGCCCAATTGTATCGAACCACTCTTGGTCGGAATCGAACTCCAGTTTGCTGCTTCAAAAACCCACGCCCATTCCACTGAGCCAAACGGCCCAATGAAATGAGCGAGGAATCTCCGAAGCCAACACAATATATGATGGGCGCGACCAGTGAGACCACTGCCTTTTTCCTCGTAACGGGCACAACCCTTAGGTGATTTACCCCTACCTAAAGCTTTTGAATAAATTTATAGAAACAATATGTAGATCTTGTTTTGACAAAAGTGGGGAGTAATTACCCTCCCCCCATCTCCACACTCCCCTTGGCGCCATCACTTGGTACCACTTTACCATAGAACACCATAGAACACTCTAAATATGCAATAATAAAGTAAGATATGATACAAATTGGTCGAGATAAGGCCAATAAACATATTTTACACATATAAAGATCTAATAACAGGTTATGTGATCCAAATGAAACAATTGTAAAAACAGCTTATTTATCGTCATAACAACTCTACGAGATCATGTTATTGGTCACTGGTACTTTGGGCCAAGGATTTTATTTGATCCCATGTGTTGCATGACAAATAATATTTAGGTAACTTGGTACCCTTATTGTGTTTCAAACCTAAAGCCAACAACTTTAGGAGAACGCAAGAATCTGACTCAAATCTTAGTGAGGAGGCTGCCAGAGGGCAATGAAAATTCTATGGTCGTGTATACTGCAATCGATTTGCGGACCAGGCGCACAATCAAAGAAGAGTTTAAGAAGCTTTGGGCGCACTTTTGTTTGCACGAGATCAAATTGCCTTAGGGCTCCAGGTACTAGGAGGCTTCATAAAGTAATAAATTTCATTTTTAGAATGAAGTTAATCAAAAGTATGCTTTAAAATAGTGAGACGTCTTAAAAGATTGCAGGAAAAGGGCATTAAATAATATTCTCAAATGTATTTTGAGCTAATCTAAAGGGCATCGTCAAAAAATGTCTGTTCGCTTCGCTCACAGGGTCCCTCCTCTTTTGCAGTTCCCACAGGTCACCAAATCATTTTGCATGGCCCTAGTCACGAATTCATCCTTCTTGCTACAAAGCAGAACGATGGAACCTTTAAGGGATTAGCCCAGAGTTGTAAAAATATAGCTTGAGCGACCAAGAGTTTTGGATGAAAAGTACTTCAGTATGCTTTGTTTCCATCTTTGTTTCCATGCCATCTTCAATATGGTTATACGTTCATGAAGATTTAAAAACTGTAAAACATTCAGTTGATCTAAATAAATTCTCAAATACCTCAATTTTTTCAATCTTGTTTCCATTGAGCCAAAGAAGTTCAAGACTCTTCAAATGTGAAATGTTTTCAATCTTCTCTATTTCGTTATCATACAAGTAAAGTTTCTTCAAATGCCTGTTCCTGTCCAGACTTTCCAAAACCTAGAGACAATGAAAATACTTTATCACTTTTAGGTAAACTAGAGCTTAAAAATACTAAGCTTAATAATAAAAATAACATCACACAGATATATTAAAATTTCAAAACTGCATTTAAAAGCATGCTATGTAACTCAATTCCCAACAACTTCTGTCCTTGAAAACTTGCTTTAGCTGCCTTAATTGACATCTCTACATAAATTTTAAGAAAATCTTTTGGAGTCCACAAGATACTATTCTCATTGATACTAAGTTCAAAATAGAATTGCATAACTGCATTTAAAAAGAATTTGGGCTAAAAGGCCAGGCACCACAGAGTTTGAGAAAAGTTTGTGACTTGACTGGTGGTCCATTTCTTAAGTCTTTAGCTTTTTAGCAAAAATTGAGGGTGGGGGGGCTATAGCACTATAGCTAGTGATTGCTCTGAATGCATAACTCACCTTTATGCTACATTCACAAATCCAAAGCTCTTCTAGATTGACTAATGGCTCTAAATGTTCAATCTTAGATATCTGATGCCCAATCAAACAGAAAATCTTCAGGGCAGGAAACTGTCTCATAGGAGGGACTGCTGAAATTCCATTTAAGAAAAGCTCAACTTCATGGATATGTTTATAAATTGTTTTCTCTGAGAAATCAAGTCCATTTGATGTGCACTAGAAAGTCAAAAATACAAATCATGTTACACTTAAGAAACCTTTTTACAGGGAATTGGGTACGAAGGGAACAGCAATTTGATGAGACCACTACCATGCCAATCTTTTTTGACAATGAGTGAGTGGGCCATGACTAATTTCCTATTCAGGTCACTTAAAGTCATAGCTAGTATGATTCATGAATATAATGATTATGCTAAGCATCATGAAAAATAATGACGTCCTTAATGGTGCTCTTTACAAAGGATACCCTTCATAGTTGAAAAAAGCTAATTTAGGATATTAAAAAGTCAAACTTTTTATTCAAGACAGTTAGGATTAGAAATTACCAGAATTTGGAAAGGAAGATCAAGAAGTGGGCAGGAATAAACTTAAATAAGCTTGTCTGTGTAACTAATTCTATTTGTTTTAAATATCTAGAAATTTTCATTGATACAACAACTAATGCAAATAAAAAACTGAACATAAAACCAACTATCTTACTATTTCCTCCAGGCACATCTTCTCCTCTGTGCTGAAGGATTTATGTTTTGGTCTATCATCTGTCTCATACTCCATGATTCTCAACAAAACATCACCATGTTGTTTTCAAAGGTTTTAACATTTTCTTCAAAGATTGTAACATATTCGATGGTAACAGGCTCTTCTTGAGTATCATGGTTAGCTCCTAGACAAGAATAGATCTCAATGCTTTGGAAGAGCAAAATATATTTTGATAAAATTCATCCAAATAGTTATGGTCAGGTCATTTATCCTCTTCATACAGATATATAGAGCAAAGATTTAAACCAAGCACAACAAATATAGACTAAATACTGTTGCTAACATTGCTTGTGCTATCAAAAAAAAATAAAGACCAGCAGCACTTTGACTCAACTTTGCTCTCTTTGACTGTTTCTAATGAGATAAAAATGTTTTTTGTTTTAAACAATAGAGTCATGCCCCCCTAATGGAATGATTTCAGTAAATATTGTTTTACCAGCTTTTTAGTACTTTGTAGAAAAATAAATGTATTACAAGCACATTCTTTGTTGTATAATCTACATGCTTGTGTAAAGACAGTCTTATCAGCTTTTCTCTCTTTCTACATGAGCAACACTACTACAGGCCACTTCGTGAAAAACTTAGGCCATCACTTATATTATGGAACTACTCAAATTGATGGAATATTATGGAACTTGCACCATATTACTTATATTAGGGAACATGCAGAAAAGTGCACAATGAAGAAAAACCGGCTCTGTTTGGTATAAAATCTTCAACTTGCTTTCAATTTAAATTTTCTGTTCTTTTTTACTTTGTTTAATGCTTCGTTATTTGCAACTTTGAGATTATTGTAACAAAATATTGAAGATTTCTGTGCAAAAATTTTCGTTTCCTTTGCATTTTTGTGCCATTCATCATACGGCCAAAATTTGGTCAACTTTTGCTTCTTCGGCTAAATCAATTTTTGACGGTCAATGGTTTTGAAAAACGATCAGAATTTAGGAATAATAGGATGTCAAAACGACCAAATGGCAACCCTGCTAGTAATGCCTGCAGTCTTTGAGATTTGAGATGTCTGTGGTCTATGAGTTTCTTCAACTAGACAAGTAGAATAAAAAAGAAACTGGCAGTGACCATGTATTAGAGAAGGCAAAAACTCACCCACCACAAAACAAGCAGTTTGTGACTCTATCAGCAAAAACCATACAGTTTAGGGCAAACTTATGTACACAGCAGTATGACTACTTCATTGGCAGGAGGGTAACCATACTAGTAAGTTCATCACTTGCTTCCCCGATCTTGTAATTTACTTTCAAATGGTTACTAATGTGAGTCTGTTTAATGTTTTGGTTTCTTTGGCGCTAAGACATTTCATCAAAAAGAGGCTGCTTCTAAATTGCCTCCTTATTTACACCAGAAAACCATTCCCATATATAACCTTTTTTGTAGCTATAACTTTACAACACATAATATAAAATTCCTATGATTTTCGATCATTTAGATGTGTGAAAAATAGCGCTGGGATAGAGAATTAAAAACTACATTTAATAATTTGATGCTGCGAGCATTGACTGCGAGGCAGCAGCTCTGCAACGAGGCTCAATAGCCACTCTGGATCCATAAAACATGGCTAACATAAGGGTTTAAGATTTCTGTCTAGTTGTTGAATACATCACGTTTAAACAAATGTTGCTGTTCTGTCCTATTTGCGCAAATGTTTTAGTGGTGGAAGAAAGTGCTGGGAATTCATCGTTTAGATTTGCTTGCAAAACATGTCCATTTATCTACGATATAAATCGTAAGGTATTATTTCGTCAAAATGTTGTTATCTTTCAAGATTTAAAGAAATTGCCAACAGATCTCGCCGAGAGCTATGAAGACTAAAATATTGACTGAATAATACAACTCACATTTATTTTATTGGGTTCAACCGTTCACTAATTATCAATAATTAACAAGAAAAACGTTTCTTGGCAAATGCAGGCCAGACTGCTGCAGAGTATGGCAAGTGCACACCCGACCCGAGATATTTTTTATAAAATGTTCCTGCACGCCTGATAAAAGTGTGGCATTTCGAGATCTCGGCGTCACATCTATGTGTCCTATGGCTTAGGACAAATATGAAGAATTAGGTTTACTCGAGATCAACATAATCTTGCATTGGTTTGATAACAGATTAACTATCAATCATGTACATTATTTAGGGCTGTTGGAAGCGGGAGCCCTGATTAATGCTGTAGTGGCAGCCCCCCCAAATAATTTTAAAACCTTACTATATTTCCTTTATAACCGTGGACTGTATGGCCAATGTGATATCCTTGTAGCTTACGCCTGAGATATCCGATTGATATTCCGAGACAAACGATTTCCCATTGTCTTGCTATTGTTTTTTGGCGTTGTCCGGCGTGAGCTTCACATGGATTCCACCCTGGCTGTATGGGAACAAAGCAATGGGCAGCCTTCCCCCCAACATAAATTTTGTTCCGACGGCACTGTTACTTATCTTTGTTCATTTTCTCTCGTTCATTGATATTTGATATTTTGCTCTTGCACACCTGATATATCATTGGAAACTGCCATACTCTGTAGTCCAGAATGCAAGGAGTTTTTCTATTTGGGCATCACTCTTAAATGCATTTATTAAATGCAAAATTGTTTATTTATTTTCATTCCAGATATCAGACAAGAAGTATCCAAAACTGAAAGAAGTTGATGATGTTCTTGGTGGATCTGCTGCTTGGGAAAATGTGGACTCAACTGAAGGTGACTATCAGTTCTTTAGTTAATGTCACAGTCTATATCAAGTCATGTTGCCAAGTAGCAGAGCGAGAGAGAGAGCCTCTTGGAAAAGAATTATTGATTGTCTGTGACTCCCTAAAATTTAAATTAAATCATAACCTTGCAACTCATTAAAACAAGGTTAAAACTTTTTTATACATGTCCAGCTGCTTTAAGATCTTATTGCTTTGATTTTTTTCATTATGAAAAATCAATCATAAATAATATTTCATTTCTTTTTTGTGCTAAGCAAAATCTAACACTGCTCTAAAACAGCTTGTAATAAACCCTCATCACCCATCAAGGTGCTCTAAAAACAGCATTTTCAATTTTTCAAGTCAGTTCAATTTTCTTCGAATACTACAGAAAACGAGTATTATATTAAAACTGTAATATACACAACCCAAGAAAAGTATGGACTTGTCTAGCTTGGGCCCTTAACCAAAGGTACAATTAGAAAGTAAGAGGTCTATCTCTTGAAAAGGAGGATTCACCTCTACCAATTTGATGCCTTATAGGCCTTACTGATTATTGTGTACATTGCCTGCCAAAAGTCTTGGTACACTAGCTCTCAGTTTGAAAGGGCAAATTCAGCCACCCCAACCCCCTTTGAACATGTTGGTTTACCATGAAACAACATGGGAAAAAAGAAAGTAATTATCTTCCTTTGACTTGTATGATATTTTTCTAAGTTATCAACATTTTTTTGGGGAGAAGGGGTGCAAAAGTGGGGGTGTTTGGAATTAGAATTGAAACATATAGAAACATAATGCATATTTCTGGGTCTTTAAAGTACTTTCGGCAATGATTGTAGATGTAGACGTAGTTATAGTCGATATAGTAGACAGAGGGAGAGAATTGTTTGTTCTTCATGTTTGATGCGATATTTCAAATCATGTTTTAAATCTACTCATTTCTTTTAATTGAAATAACAAATGTTTCTTTCTCCAGAAAAATGTCCCAAATGTGAACATCCAAAAGCATACTTCATGCAGATTCAAACAAGATCAGCAGATGAACCAATGACAACTTTCTACAAATGTTGCAATGCTGAATGTGGACACCGTTGGAAGGAATGATTCTCTGTGTCTATCTATCATTTTGAAAAGTGGCAAACCAAAAGGTTCCAAGGATATGGTCTCATACTTCATAAGAAGCATTGCAAAGATTTGTCACTTCATCTGCAAATATGGCAGTTTGCTGGAAAGTGTTTTGTATTCTGGTTATTGATAGGCAACAAAGTATTTGTTTAGTATTATCTGGGCTGGGCTGAACACTATAATTTCCTTTTTGCAATTTTAACCCATAAAGAGACAAAAGTAGAATTAGTTTTTGGTTTCTTGCAATTCATATTATGTTAAAGGCAGTATGCCCTCCCAGTCAGCCATTCAATGTTAACAATGAGCTCTATGGCACATGTATCATCGAAAAACATTGAGAATTAGTTTTACTTTGCTGATTGGATGTAAAACAAGTCCAACTAATGGGAATTTAAATTGCCATCAAAATGGGCAAAGGTATAGTGTCTTTAATACCTGTTACTTAATTTTACTATTTTTAAGAATAACCATCCGTAAAAGTGAACAATGCCAGAGGATTCAGATATTAATCTTTCAGCTTAAAATTTTGAGTTTGTAAGACTTTCATTGTTTTTAACCCCTTGCCTGAAATATCCTCAAAACTTTTATAAGAAATAAGCAATATGAACATATATTTTGAAAATCTAATAACTTTATGATCCCCTATAGTTTAATGACTTTCAAATAATTTTTATCATTGATAATTATTGCTCTGTTTACTGAGAAATAATATGCTTGCAGATAAAACATTTCCACCAAGCAACATACCTTGTCATTTACTCTTCTTCTCTCAGGTATAATAGGATACTTGGATTTTATAAGTATGCACAAACAAAGAAAGGTAACTATTCCATCTAGCAGTCTTGGAGTCGATCTACATATAAACGAAAAAGCCCCCATTGTGTTGACAGAAGGAGTTCGTTTTCTTTCTTGGAATCCAGTGGCAATTTTTCTTTAAGCTGGCGGCACTGATTGGTCAACTATACCGGTCTTGTGCTTGCATTTTTCTGATTGGCCTATTTCGATCCACAACTGGGTATATATATTTCATCGTGTTCTAAAGGTAACTATTGGTTTACCTTTGTGATAGCACCCTTCCCTCCTTTTGTCTGCAGGATCCAGGTAGGAATTCTACACATTGTTTTCAGGTCAAACATTTATTAGAAAAAAACCTAGGAACGTCACATTACAAACCCTAAAATTTCTAAGAATCGTAAAAAGTTATATAATACAATTTTCAGTGAAAATTAAATTAAAGACAATAAAAAATATTTTTAACACGTTTCACAGTTCAAAACTCTAGTATGTGCTTCATTTAAATTACATCAGTTGAGCAAGAGGCCCCATAATTAATTACAACCATATTGGATATAAACAAATACTTTAAGTAAATAACAGATAAATTATATAAATAAGACTTAAATTATAACAACTTTCTTTTTAGCTACCAGAACTCTTTTTTAAGATCTATGAGATGTTTTTCATTGTTTAGGTTTTTAGAAGCTGACAGTTTAGATTCAAATTGTTTTGGTCAAGTCAAGGGTAGATTGGTTTTTCTGTAGAGCTAATTAATTTCAATTATTGTACTGAGGGACGATACCAAACATTGGAATTCCCACTTCCAACAAAGTTGTGTTTTTGCTTTTCACGCACCCTAGAGTTCTATTCTAACAAGCGTTTTTCTAAGATGAGTTCCAGAAGGTCCAGAATGTTGAGAAACTTCCATCTTTTAATAACGTCGACGCGCGTCGTCCTTCGCCAGGAACGAAATACAATTTAGCAAGTTAAACTGTTAAATAGTTGTCGTTTCCTGCAGTCCAGGCGCTGGGCTAATTTGCCAGGTTGATTATCACATTCTTCTGGTTTTAAGATCGCGATTTTCTTCAGTGACTTGCTAAATCGGCTCTGTTCAGGAACCGTTTAGTCATCACATCGTCGTAAATGCTTCGGCGAGGACCAAAATCAGTGTCGTAAGAATAACAATTGAGATGATAACGATTATAATTATTTTGCTCTGTGGCTGTATAGCATTCGAACGACTATTTCTTGAATTCGATTTTGCAGCCAGAGTCGATGGGTCCTGTAGACATATAAAATTTTTTAATTTCTTGAGGAAACCATGTGCAATAATTAACAGGTATTGTCTTAATTGTCAATAAATTTGTCCCCACGATACCCCCTGCAACTGAGTTTCTTCTTCATACAAGAGCGGTGCCGTTAAACTTCAAAGATGGGAGCATGTAGTAGAGTGAACACCCCTCCCCCATATACAGTCTATTTGGTGCTGTAGACAGCATAACTAGATTCAAGGTAATGACCTTGCCAATAAAAATCTTTGTCTTATCTTGTTAAGATATTAACGCATGCAAAAGATCACGAGAGAGTTTTTGCAAGGCATATAAATTTAATAAGATTCAGTACAAGATAGATTTTCTAAGAGGATTTTGCCCACTGCCCGACCGTCTGCTACGAATCTTCGTATACTGAGGAAAACCTTAGCAGATTTCCAGTAATTTCCTTCCCCAACCACATACAGTAAATATTGATTCATACTGTTTTCGGATCATCATATGGTTATGTCTGCCCTCAGACTCGACAGTGCGGTGATCTGTATTTATTCGGAACTGAGAATTTTGTGCCATGTGTGTGCCAATAACACAGTATAGCCCATTCGGAATCGGGTTGCAGTTTTTTCTGTGGCACAGAATATAGTCCATATGAATACTAAGACTCAAAATCCCTGAAATTTAAGAATAATTTAAGAAAAATGCAAGGCTCAAGCTTCATCAAGTCAGAGTCGGGAAAACATTCCCCACATTCTATTGCTTTGTGAGGAAGATTTGCCTTCCGGGATGTTTTGGTCTGGGGGAAGGTTAACAACTTTTCTGGACTCTGCATCAAGTTTACTTGAGTTCTTTTTGGAAAGGAATCAAATGTGATTTTCACGCTATATGTAAAAAGTATCCGAACTTGGAGTTATGAACACTATAATGCGACTCAGTTGCACCTTATGTTGCTTAAGAATTATTTAAGAATAATCTTCGGCTCAAAATAGAAAAAATAAGAATATTAAGGCTAAGCAAAAAATTAGATACTCTTATTAAAAATGGTGTAGTCGTCAAATCGAGTCTACGAGCAGGTTACATATGGTTTCGAAGAGTTGTGATCGGGTTGTTATAGTACGCTGTTCACCCATCATTCTTCGATATCAAGCAAAACAATGTTTGTTGCTTGAAGCTCTTATTTTCCCAGCCAGCGCTTATGCTTCTGGGTCTTGGGGAAAAACTTATACAAAATGGATAATATGTCGTCCTGATTATGAATGGCTTCTGAATTTGATTCAAACACAAACTATGCAAAATTTCCGTGTATATTAATAGCTGCCTGTGAAACTTAGAGATTATCGTCTAAACAGTTGTGAAACCTAGCTTTTTTATCATTTAACTCCTAAAGCAAATGCAAGGATAAATTAACTACCTAATCACTTAATTTCCAGCAAACGAGAAGAAAATATTGTTAATCATTGGGTGTAGGTTATCAATAAACCCAAATTATCTTTCTTACAATTGAAAACAAGATAATCTCCTCATCAATGTTGAATGAACGTTTCCAGGCACCTGTTTCGTACGACAAACGAACAACTAACAAAACACCTTACCTGTGCGACGTTTAGACTTAAGCCCGTGACGCTTTCATATGAAGGTGGTATATCGGCCAATGTCTGCTTTATAAGGCTTCTGTACGTTGGCGGTGGTGTAACTGCTACCAAGTTCCGAGAAATACCCTGTTCTAAAAATGGTGCATCTGAAATAACACTGTCATCATGTCCAGATGGACTGTTGTTTACGTAAACTGGTAATGTCAAATCTGCAACAGATAAATTTGCAAAATAAAGGGGAAGACTATCCGACCGCTGTCTTTCTTTGGGCTTAGTCCTATAACGCTTAAGTGAACACGAACTTCTTGCTTTTTTTACACTGGTATTCAGTTCCTCCGCACAGACAACCGCTTCGTTTGTCAAAACCGTGGTGCCTGCTACGACTGGAACTACGCCACTGTCTTCTTGTTCTAATGATTTTGCAAAGTTCGAAATTTCTTTGATATTCTCGATATTTTCTGTAGCTTCAGTTCTCAAATGCTCGTCTACTTTGGTAGCATCGGCTGCACGATTATCCAGGCATGTTTCTCTTAAAGTAAGCGACGAGGCTTGATAGCTGCTTGATAAAACAGGTACATGATCAAATGTCGGCTTTACAATAACGATTGCATTACGTTTTTCGTCCTTGGTTATACTCGCTACAGGCTGTGTCGAAACTTCGCATAACCTATGGTTTTGCTCCATTCTAATAGTGATATATTGTGGCCTTATCTTGCCTCATTTGCAGCTCTCTTGCCCCTTTAGCACAACCTGCCACAACGCCCTGCCTTTAATTATTAATAACCACACTCGTCTGAGCGCCAACAAGCAAACTACTGATTTGCAAAGAAAATTACTATAACATAAAGGAACGCGCTGATCTGTCCAATGCTCGGCGTGGCAGGAGACAGGTGATAAAAGTTCTTTCGGTTTCTTTAGAAGTAATTTGCGACCCACTTTAAAATGGCAACATGAAATCTTTGACCAAAATTGAAACCAAGCACATGTGCAATAAAATTCTAAAAACCACACTTGATATGACACTTTTATTTACTGCAGCGTTGTCGTTTGTTGTTGTTTAGAATTTTTCTACCTTCTCCAGCTGGGTTGTGCTTCGTCTACTCATGCCAGGAACTTTATGTTTTCCTCTGCGCTGGTTCCTGAAAATAAGAAGAAATGCTGTCTTCTCAATTGTTTTACTTCCTTTTCAGCCCTTTCAATATGTGAAGAATTGTAATATGCCCAACAAGACAAAGAGATGGGATAATTTGCTTCCTTAATCTCATGTTCCGTTTTGCCAATATCGTGCTCATCAGACCTTGTCAAGGAAAGATTTTTTTAAAAAAGTACTGCAATTTTTTCTACAACACACAATATAGACCAGGTAAATTCTTAGGTAGGTGCCACCTAAATGCGATTAAAGGTGATGGTGATCTACTGGAACCTAAGGGGTGAAAACGGCGGTGAAACAGTTACCACTAAGGCGTTATGCCTCTGCGTAGGAAAAATGGCATGTTTCTTGTTTGATACAAGAAAAGTTACATCATTTCTTGAAAACAGAAGGTAACTCTTCGTGATTTGAAAGGTTCACGTGATGATTATTTACCCTTGACCTTATAAGGAAGTCTTTGCTCTTTGTTACAGTAAATCATAATAATGCTGCTATAAGTATTTGAACAACTTCTGTGATTATTTCACGTCAAGCCTACAAAATTTCTTATGCCGACTATTGCGCTAATCAAAATGAATCGTATAAGTTATTGTGCATTGAAATTTGTTCATGGAATTCTAATTCCGGGGAATACGCATTCAGAATCTCTGGGGCATGTATTTGTGAAATTCAGCAACACCTCGCGAAGAGCCGTTTTTTAGAAAACATCGATGGATACTGTAGTCAAATTAAATCACTTCTTACGTGTTTTTAATAACTGTAACCTTCTATAACCTAACATGACCAGTGTGCTCATTTACTTATTAAAGCGGTGTAATTAAGATTGTTAGGAGAGTTGTTGCAGGAGGCTACAAGCTGATAGTAATAAAAGTTTAGGATGATAGTAATAAAAGTTTAGGATGAGTTTCTCTTGGTTTGAAACTGCTTGTTCTCAATTGCTCTACCACAATACAACTGGCGCGCGGAAGGGGGGGGGGTTAGGTGGCTAACTATGAACTAATAGCTTAGTCCTTCATTTTGCCACACCTGCCTAAGTTTCCACCGCAAGTTTCAAAGTTAAACGGGCGTGTCATTTACACCAGTTTTCTGGGCTGGTGACTCTCTATAGAAGTTTAACTTTTTCAGATCAACAGTATATTAGTTTATTTTCTTAAACGATTCTACATTCTACAAATAAATCAATAACAAGTTAATTACGTGTTAAGTGTAGGCATAAAACGAATAAATTTAGCTTTATTGCTGCATTACATGATAAACTGACATAAATTATACCCACTCTACACGATTTTTTACTTTTAAGTAGTTACTTTATAAGGAACCTACAGGTAGAAGGCAGAAAGAATTTAGTACTTAGGACAAAATCCCTAAGGAACTTTTCGTTTTTTAATTAATATTTATATCATTGCAAACAATCACGAATTAGGATGCCAGTTCCATTCATTTGGAGCTAAAAACCACATAAATTGTGTGTTACGAAGATAGCTATCGAGTGTTTCATTGTGAAATTTCGAGTGTTTCATTTTCGTTTTTGATTGAATTTCCACTTTTTCATATATCAAATGTCGTTCTAGTCTGCTTTCTGTTGTTCACCTTGTTCCTAGCTAACGACACTAATAAAGAATCCTACTGTACATTATGTGCAACTTTTATATGTACTTAAACTATTAAGGAACTTAAGTATTACGATTCAATAAAAAAGGTCCAAAAATAAGGAACTTCAAAAACAACGAGCTATGTTCCTAGAAATTAAAAAGTGTGTAATTGCGAAGTACAACCAGCATGTTCTTTTTAAGTTGGTTTCGTATTTAACTAACCTGTAAAGCTATGTGCATGTTATTCGCAAATTTAATTCAGAGATTTCCACGTAGCATTTTACAAACCAAGCTACAGACCTCATTCTAAAGCATGAGACTAGGCCTATTTCAAAGCCTCCCTTCTTGAAAACTCCTACGAACATTTTGCCATGTCTTGCAGCGTCTTCAAATATACATCTGATGAATAGACTAAAATGCGTGCGGTACAATATGATGAATTTAAATAACGATCAATGTAGGTAAATTGTACCAGGAAAATTTATTTTTTTTCTTTTTAAAATAATTAACGACGTTTCGAGCATAGCCCGTTATCAAGTGAGATAGAAAAGCGATGTTAGAACTAAAAACCGTTAAAAGAATATGGAATATTTACATCTGATGGAGCCTGCTTACAGGCTTGAAACTTGCATCGTCATTGTGACATGAAAGCAAGTGTCCTTTCAATTTCAGATTCAAAGGTGCGTGGGGTATTGGATGGGTAAACATTGTATGGCGAACAAGTTGATTATTTTGCACAAATACTTCAGGTTATCAGAAATTCGGTAAAACCACAGCAGTTTTTTAATGGTAGAAAGTTTCTAAGAGGTGGGTAATTCTTGGTGGCAATGAAACAGATTGGAGCCTCATCAAAAATCCTGTGCTTTTCGACTTAAAGAAATTCCTGGAAAGTCGAATGAGCTGTCAGTATTAAAGGAGTTATGTAATCACCAAGGACACTGATTCTGGTTGCCCTTCACGTTTGAGGCTTTTTATATGCAGTAAATGACATTGGAATTTTTCTAAAGTGGACCAGCGATCTTCGAGTTTCACCGAACATGACTTCTGCTGACCGACCTTGAATGCTATGAATTTGTGCCGTTCAGTGTCGCTTGTTTCTATTAAATAATTTGTATAAATCAAGTTTCAGTACGGTGTCCAAACTTCAAAACATGTGCCCTTGTAATGGTTTGGATTGAGATGTCTTCCCAGCAGCATTACAAGGGTGAGAAGAGAAATATCTCTTTGCAAGATAGCTGGCTTTTGGCTACGAAGCTAGGGCTGATTGATTGTTTATGTTTGTTGCATGAAGATGATTGTTTATACATGGGAAATGATGGGTAAATACGGTAACCGATCTAAATAATGGGGGCGTGTTTAACGACATAAAAAGATCATCGTAGGTGGGCTAAGAAGGAAAATCCTACGCAATTTGATTAAATGTTAACAATTATAACAGAGACCTAACAGAACTTTTGGGAAAGTCCGTTATTATCATATAAAAATTATAGTTGTGAATTATACACAGATTGGATTGGTAAAATGTATTGCAGAGGTTTGTGGCAGCAACTAAAGAATTTCAGGCAATAATTTTTCAATCAGGTAAATTTATAGTCGACATCCACCCCATCCCCCCAGCTGCCCAAGAACTTTCTGGTTTCCACCCTGGCTCTACTGGCTTTCATTTTAGACACGTCCCCGCCTGACGATAGCACAACATAGTCAGGGCTTTTAGCACATGAAAATAGCCCAATGAGGCCAAATGTGATACCGGAATAAAACTTGGTAGAGATGGGCAGTTTAATATGCTGAGAAGGATCGGATGTGGTCCCTATCTGGCAAATGCCCCCTTGTGCTATATTTAGACTAGGGTATTAGACTCCATTCCCCAGTGAAAGCTTTTGTCATATTATCTTCTTAAATTGCAATACTTACATAAAACTTGGGAGAGATCGGCGCTTTGATAGGCTGAGAGAAATAGGTTATAAACGCAATCTGGAAAAATTATCCCTTGTGCTTTCTTTGACTAATGAGTAATAGACTAATGAGGACTGGAGTATTTGACTCCAGGCCCCTGAGCAAGTCATTGTCATACTTTCACTTTAAATAGGAAAAAGATCGGATATAGATCTTAACTGAAAAATTTCCCCTTGCTCTATTTTTAGAATGGGGTACTTTTCCCTAGACAGATTCATATCTTTTATAACTATATGTATATCTTTTTCATATCTTTCATAAATTTTTCAATAAAAAGTCAATAGAAACGAAACTATGGAGGCCAAAGGAGTTGTCTCAAGAGAATAGGGGAGCATCTCCCTTACAGGCCGACGTTCATCCGTAACCCTTTTTTGTTGTAGCATGAGATACCTAAGATTAAGTATGCAAAAATCCTAGATGGTGCCACGGGGAACTTGGGGACACGTCCCCCCAGTTCTCAGCCGGATTGATTTCGCATTGCGTCGATGAGAAAATGCTGTGGAGGGGTAAAATTTGGAAGGTGGTGCGATTCTATGATTTTGAAAATACTTTAACGTAACCAAAACCAACATGGGCATTTCTTGTTGGTAAAAGTGTTTTCTCATAATAACAAGAGCGTTGTCTAAATTTTTTAAATTTTGCCCCTCTCCCTCTACAGCGTAGTGACTGCAAAAAATTATGAATGTAAGCCCATTAAGTTCTCCTCTCTGAATCAAAGTAGAATTTATGTCATTTCCTAGTTTCAGTATTTGGGAACCTTCACACGTGTCTGAATCATGCTCAAAATTCAGTCGGCTCTTTGAAATACGAGGGAAAGATAGCCATAAGTTGTAATGGGTACAATAAAAAGTATTTATACCTAAACTTAGTTTCAAATTTCGGCAAGGAAACGCATAGACGGATCTGCCCTAGCATTTACATTACAGAGTTAGACAAATTGCAGATTAGAAATGTCTGTTAAGCTTGGACGGGGCTGTAACCCTTTCGGCGAGTTGGAAAGTTTTCTATAAAAATTAAACATAATTCTTGCTCTACCTCTGTTCAATTCTCATAAGTATACGTTTCTAGCTTACGATTGTCTGATATACATTTAGTAAATATTGATTAAAAATACAGAAATATCTTACCTAGACTCTCTTCCTTAGATAGAAGTCCAAGACAAATTCTACCTTCCTTTGACTAAGTGCTTGGTTATGTACACGAGTTATTCAAAGGTACAGGTGTTTTGAAAGAAACAGTCCCAAAAGTGCCACCAAAACAATATGCTAATCAACTTTATGCTGAAAGTGTGATTAGTCAGCCAATTTTATATCCCGAAAGGATAAAGAGATAAAGAAACACCCCCGCCCAAGGTTTCAATGGCATTTCAAGGGCCAATAGCTAATTCAAAGGAATGTTTCATTAACACGGGGTATCATCTTACAAGGAAAAACCCGAGATGTTTTTCCTTTGCGTGGATCCATACACCTGACAACTTAGTTCCTGTCGGTTAACATTCGTCATAGCAAGGTTCTTATTGGGCCTCAGGTAGCAAAATTATATGCATCAATCCATAGTTGGTCAATCCAAACGTGACAATTATGAAAGTGATACAAATATCCAGTTTTGAATTTTGCTTTCTTGCTAAAAATAGGAATGATATGTTTCCATGTTGATTCTTTCCTATGGCAAACTTGGTCTATTCGAGCGGTACCTTCAGGGCAGGGCCGGCGAGAGGCAGCTCGGGCCCAGGGGTCAATCACAAAACAGGACCCCCTTAAGAAAATTTCCTATGGCCACGCTCTTCATTCTCCTGGTAAATTCGGGAAACGTTCTTTTCAGTTGCAATGGTTGAAAAAGTTTTAGGAGGTTTTACAAGAGTGTGCAAAAACATTTTACATGAATAAATGACATGTGGGCATTTCTCTGCGATAAACCGATAAGCCTTGGTTACATATAATACATAGATTTTACTGTATTGTAAATAGATCTTATCAAATTATTACTGGCCCCATCGGAGCACGGGCCCCTGACCTTTTGCCCCTTCTAACCCTCCCTCTCAACGCCCCTGCTTCAGGATCACCTTCCTGTCGCCCAATTCATGAAGAGGCCTGTTTTGAGTTCATGTATCTAGGGGCGTAGCTAGCGGTGGGTGTAGGGGGTGTGAACCCCCCCCCCCCCCAATTCATGATCTTGTCGGTAAAACTCCAATCGGTGCAAAAATCCCTGGTTTGTCGGTTAAGTCGTCTATCGGTAGGTGAAGTAGAACCCAAATTTCTCTTCATCTACATCTTCATCGGTCAAGCTACGCTATGCACCGAAAACGTCTGGTATCAATTTCCTTCCTTGAGCTATACGTAATTGCTTATGTTTGAGGAAAAAGTGAACACAGCGTCGACGAAACTGCCGTATTTCGTGATGTAATTTTATGATAACAAGACAAAACAGTAATTAAGACTTGCATTTTACGCGGTTATGCATGGTCTAAACACTCATTTCTTTTCTAAGAAACAAAGGTCGACGTTGAGTACTCCAGTTTCTTAATGTTCTGGAAATTTCAATACTCATTGTTTCTTGAGAGTTTCTTAATTATCATGATGTCATGAATAATGTTATGAAACGTTCGTGACTTTTTTTATGACGTCAAGAGATTCGCTTCCGTTCCGATGCTGTATTTAGATATGGGAAGTATATTTTTATCCCTTGTGTCTTAAGTTCTAGGCCAACAGGGATATCTTGTTCTTGGATTTTACAAAATTTCGTTGTTCTCAGTTTTATCACGATTTAATAGTTTCTTAATTTTTTGCTTCGAGTACTGAAGTTTTTTAATTATTTCTGACTGTCCAGTACTCGTTTCTTATAGCCAGTTTCTTATAAAAAAATGAGTGTAAATATCTTCAGTTGCATTGGCAAGTGGCAAGAAGTTACAAAATCTGGTCAATGCCCTTCCTTTTCCTCGCTCTAAATACAGCTACACTCATTTTTATAAGTAACAGCAGGTTGGCGTAACTATTATCGTAACGTCAAGTACTCTTTTCCTGCAACAAGTTTCTTGAAAAAGTAGGTGGATTTCACAACAAATTTTCTAATGTCGATGCAAGTACTTACTTGTAGAATTGTACTTACTTATAGCCTCCTTCACATTTTTGCTGAACTATGATATTTAGGTAGTGGCTAAACACAATGTGTATTATAAACACTACAGTGGCATCAATGATTATGGGGGAAAACTGCCTAAACTCTGTTTATTTGTCTAGAATCCACCCCTTCCCCACACTCCAAACTGTGCTCCAACGTCTCTGTTAGAACAAATATTTTTAAAATATCCATACCAATCAGCAGCAAAAGAGAGTGCTTTTGTGGCCAAGAGATGTTATCAAGAAGAGACACCTTAAACCAAATTAATTCTCTTAGTCTACTCGAGAATATAATGTAAAAATGCAAAGGAACATAAACAACACTATTATATTATACAAACAAAGACAGTTATTTTGACGAATGAGTCCTAGAAAGCTGAAAAATGATTCAACTTCAGGCTGGCTACAGTGCAAAGGAACCGCGGAGCGTTGAGAAAAGTGGGGGGTCTAAAAGTGGGGGGGGGCTAAAACTCTATAAAAAGAGGCTTTCTTGGTGGTTTATTACTCAATATTTGGCGTTTTTTGCAAAAAACTCCCTACCCACAACCCCCTTCTCCGCGGTCCTAAAAACACGATGGAAATTATATACCCAGTTATATGGATCGAAATAGGCCAATCAGAAAAATGCAAGCACGTGACCGGTATAGTTGTCCAATCAGTACAAGTCCAAGGGAAAAACAAACTCCTACTGTCTACACAATAGCGGCTTTTTCGTTTGTAATAAAAGGAATAAGTGGAAATGTTTTCCATATCTTGATTTTGTTTGTTGCTCTATCATCTTGTAGAGCCATGAAGTCTACATGTACTAATTAAATCCCTCTTGATTTCTTGGATTGTCTAAAAGAGGGGAATTAAAAGAAGGGTCGATCATTTACCTAAGCTGGCCTTAATAGGGAATGTATAAATGTGGCATTTGAAAGAGTAGGGCCTGTAATCGAAGATTTACTTTTCTTGCGTAAAAGGCCAAAACCAAGGGGCTACCTCTCTATGACTTTTTATTTCTTGGTGTTTCTTCTTCCCCTTTCACTGTTTTTTATCCTCTTTTGTTTTCTTACATCATTCAAACGCCAAGGTTGTCATTTTGCAGGTCTAAACGGTAAAACCAATATGGAACAGGCAAAAATTGATATGTTGCTTGATGGTTTACGCAACATAAGTAAACAGTTTTCATACGCTAACAAGCAGAGAGAGGAAGAGAAAAGGTATTATATATTAACTAGAGGAAGGCAAACTTTTAATTGAAGGGACCTAATCGGAAGTTAGTTGATAATTAAAGACCAAGAAAAAGGGGGAAGAAATTTCTTCTAATGATCTGCTTTTATAATAGAAATTGTACTTGCAATCCAACCTCCATTGGAAAACTCATATTTCTTCTATTGCTTAACATTCCTCTCAAAAACTTGGGTTCCTCTCTAGAGCACGTGGTTTCTTCTCACCATTACAACTTTTAACAATTAACAAGTCCCCAATTCGTCCTGCCCTGGTGTACTGCTCCCATATTGGGGAGGGGGGAGGAGGGTGCCTCTAAATCTTGACTATGCCTCCTCGACAAAATCAAATCCAAAGCAATTCGCCTCATCAACAACTACTGCAGCCTCAGTTTCTTCAGCCTCTCACTCATCGGAGTTGTGCCCTTAGTCTCTCAACTTTTTAAAGATTTCACCACTGACGTTGCTCTCAGGAGTTTGGGGATATGATCCTTGAAACATGTACGTAATACAAGATACCTTTCCAGTGCTCACTCATTCCAAGAATCTTTGCAAAGTTCACGATCTCTGTCTCAAAAATCATCCTTCCTCTCAAGATCTTGGAAACTCAGAAACGCTCTATCCACTTCCTGCTTCCCAGAATCTTATATTTTATTAAAAAAAAATCAACAAACTTGATATTTCCTTCTTCTCTTCCAAGTCCCAACTCTTTTTCCCTGTGAGAGCTTTGCTGTAGGCTTTTTGACCTTCCCAGGAATATGTAGCAGAAAATGAAAATAAGAAAAATTTATTGTGGATCCAACAATTTCAGAGAAGAATGTGTTCAAAGAATTTACTGGATCTTAATTTAACAATTCAGAAAGAAGATAGTTTCTTTGCTTTAGAATCTCCCGTCTCTATTTTCAAATATAAACTGCAGCCTCTGTGTAAAGCATGGTTTTCTTTAGCTCTAATTTCCACTTTAGTCAAAGGACTGTGTCTCAAGGGTTATGAGATTTCAGATATGAAACATTCTAGATGAAGTTTTTATTATCAGATCGGTATATTGTAAGTTGTCCTGGGCCTTTGCCACAGAAAAGGGCCGGAGGCCATGACCCTCCCACAACTTTGTTAAATAAAAGAGTTCAGTTAGCTCAAATTGTCACATTTAAAGCCTGTAGTTGAAACAATACATTCCACATGTTAGATAGCACCAGCAAAACGTACTCAACAACGGGGGCTAGGGAGTATAATGAAAAAATTCTACACCTGTCTGCCCTCGCCCAAAAGATTAAAACTGGTAGCGGAGGACCTTGAGTGCTCAGTGGCGGGTCTGAGGCTTAAAATGTTTTTGGTATCTTCAGTCAGGCCATCATGTGTATTAAGAAATTTGGTCGCTTTCTATTGTTAGTCGTGTTTAGAGGTCCCATGCAAAAACGTTCTTAAGCAACCAGACACATATCTGAAAAAGGCAGAGTGTATAGTCAAAGATATTATCAAAAGAGAATTATTTGATCTTTTTGAAGAATCTGTATTCTGAAGTATCTTTTACGTCCTCGTCACGAAATGAAGTCTCTCGCTTAATGGGCCTACACCCGGGAATAAGTATAAGCCCATGGGTCTTCCTTTATCCAGGGCGGGCTTATGTGCAGGATAATAGGGTATTTTATGACCTTTCGGTATCGCTATTCTTATTCTTACTCCTTTGGTATCCAGCTCTCTCGTACACAAAAACCAGTGGCGTAGGTCGACGTTGCAGACAAAGGGTTAGAGGGTCATCAATAGTAAAACCAACCGTTGAAGACATAGATGAAGGAAAGTTTAGGTTAATAGCAGTTTTGGAATCCATCTACATAAGCACGAAAAAACCGCTATTGATGTAGACAAAAAGAGTTCGTTTTCACCTTAGGACCCCATTGGAAACATTCTCAATAGACAAATGGCACTGATTGGTCAACCTCAACAGTCATGTACTCGCGTTTCTGATTCGCCTATTTCGATCCACAGCTAGGTATAAACTGCATTTTTCAAAGCCATCTTCAAGTTTTGTACCACAAAAAGATTGTTTGAAAAGTTAAGGTCTATTTCACCTACCGATGGGCAATTTAACCGACGAACCAACTAATTTACCGAAGAACTAAGGATTTTGTGAACCAATTGAAGATCTCCAGGCCAACTGGGAGGGGGGGCTGTAACACCCCCTACATATCCTGCTGACTACACCACCATCAACAGCTACCGTGCTTTAAACTGTGGTTTCTGTAATGGGGCATTGTCTCCTCTAAATTGGAAAAGGATGCACAGCAATGCCTAGTTTATATCTGGAAGAGGGCAATACTCTTTTTAGATATTTCAATTAGAATGGATTGTTTTAGTGTAAGATGCGCCGTCCAATCCGAGTAAGAAAAGCTTCCAAACCCTTAGCAAGATACACAATATTCTCATAGATACCATTCAAATTCTCTTGTAAATATGCTCTTTTTCTTGTTTCGCCTTACAACTAAAAATGGTGTCGTCATCGAGTGGGTAATGATTAAAGTTTGACATGTAAGCGAAAGCAAATCTAATTAGTTCTTTTTCTTCCAAGTTGCTTTGGCCGATTAAGATTTCTTCAGAACCAGGGATGCCTACCCTGCAGGGGCAGCTGCCCCTCCTGCCCTATTCCAGGAGGGGCAATGGGGGCAAGCAGTGCCCTTAAATTTGTTGTGATTAACATTTTTTCTCTTTTTACATTCTCAATGATTCTGCAGACAAGCGGACAATCAAAGTTCTGTAAACTCATTTATAATTGCCATGACTTCTGTAAAACCAAACATTTCGAATAATGATAAGGCCATTTAATACCCAATTCCATGGATAATTTTCTCAACACTATGCCCATGCGTAGAGCCTTTGATTGCAAAAAACCCAATTGTATGGGTGGCACAGATGCATGCAAATATGTTATTTTGTACCACTTGCCCTCACAAGTACTCTATTACGGTAGTGAAAAGATTCCACTTTTTGCCTTAGCACCAACACTGCCATCCCTGCCTTAATCTTGTGCTGGCGCCCCTGTTCAGAACCATGTGGTTTTGAAGGAAACGTTTCAGAAAAAGCCAAACAAGATTTCCCGAAATTGAAAGCCCTTTGCGACAGAGTCAGGGCTTTGCCCCACACCCAGAAGAAAAAAAACTTAACACTGATCATATTTACTGGGTTTTAAATGCAACGTGAGCAACATATTAATGTTTTACGAAATGCACTCGAAAAAATTTTCTTGCATGTTTTACAAGTAGTCTTACTCTTGATGGACAAGTGCCTTTCAAGATCTGTACCAAGATTAAGTTTCAGAGCTGTGAAAATCATCGCAAACTTTAAACTACAGAGAAAAGGGGTGATTGTCTATGCTGAAAAATTGTTTGCGCCAAATGAAAGGTATTCGGTTTACGGAATACACCGTTTTATTCATAAGGAGAAGATTCGAGAAATGTCACAATTAAACATTCAATTTTACAATTTAACTTACCAAGAATAATTAATGTTCTATAAAATTACTATCTGATGCAAATTCGGCTTAGCATTAATCAATTCTACAGATATTTAAGAATTCACATACGTAACAAGAATCCCCAAATATAACAAACCAAATTAATGACTAAAAGGTCTTAATAAAACTCCCCTTTATCTAATACAACGTAACGACATTACGCATACAAAATAAGTTACAAAATAATCGTTCAAAAATTTACAAATGCATATCCGTGGTAGATGAAGGGGAGTTTTGTAAGATATTAAAGTGCAGATGAGGATTCTTAGTACATTTCTCTTGAAGAGAGCAATCTTTTTAAGATTAAATCCATTTCTTTTCTTAAAGATGTTTTTTAACGGAAGCTTCTAGCAATAGAATCTATGGGTACCAACAATTGTTCGTCAATATGAAAAGACATTGAATGTAAAGGACTTGGGTGTAGTTAAAGGGTAGTTTGCGTGTGTCATTCATGTGTACCTACGTTTTAACCACATTTGATATTGCATAAAAGGGGTCGTCCTCTTGTGTCATCATGCCCCCGCATCTTCTTCCGGCCCAGGCTCAGGAATAGCCATCATTTCAGCTAAAAACAAACGTTAAACACTTTTATAACTTTAATTCTCAAAAGGGGACTAAATCATAAAATACCTCAATTCAGGAGACTGTGCTTTAAAGCCACATAAATGTGTTCGTGCAATCATTGTAGTAAAAATCTGACTTATTTTTCGTACCCTATGTACCAGACTCACTCCTGGTACCCAGGGAATATTTTCCGTAACTCGCTGGAATCTGCACCATTACGAGATCCCATATAACACCTATAACAGCATACCTTAAATAAAGATTTCCTTTAAAGATCATATCAAGAAGAATCAGAAGAACATTCCAGCACAAAATTGCAGAATCTAAACACAGATCTAATCTAGAAATTGAACATGATAAAAGTCCATTTTATTTCAGAATAAATAATTTTCTACTCACTTTCTCCCTGAGTAGACGCCTCGCAGTTTCGCCGCCTTCTGCGTCTAACGGAGTAAATTATGGCACAAGCTAAGACGACCACAGATATTATCGTGATTATCAGTCCTAATGCCAGGCTGAAGACATCTGGAAAGAAAATCCACGAATGATATGGCTTTCGCGACAGTTGAGAAAATAGTTGAAAGAATTTACAATTTTACCTACACTTCATCCTTCAGATGTTTATCTTTGAAAAAGGCATTTTGCCTCTCTTAAAGCAATCTATCCATGGGGTATTGAATATGAGTTAATTAACGATCATAATTAGGAACAATGAATTTCGTTACCAAACAAGGATTTACTACAATACCAGGTGCGGGGTATCGTGTATAAGATATTCTATCAAATACATTGCAATTTTCAGAACAAATCTAACGATGACGTAGCCACGGAATCGTGGGTACGAAAGAGCTAATAGAATATTATTCTAAAACAATACTATACCTTGCTTACTGCTCTTCTCCGGCTCCTCCAACAAGCAAACGGCATCTGATGTCGAATTGCAAAGATATATGTAAGACGTCACTTTGCAAGTAGTGCAATTTCTGCACTGGCGAAGGTTTGGTTTTGCAGAAAATGTACCCTATATAGGAAAAAATGTATTAGTCTAATTGCCAACATCATACTGACACTAAAAGCTATTTTGTTTTGGAGCAAACAGGATTTTCACAACTTGCATTTTATTCACCAAGGGTTTATCAAGTATATGCATGAGAATAGACTCCGATGTATTTAAAGTCTTTTACGTATTACATTTTTAGAGGGGACATATCTTTTGGCATGACTTTGAGGAGCCCTTTCCTTTTCTAGAATTAAGTTAATTGAACCACTGTATACATTGCTTTTATATAAAGTCATACTAATGATGCCGTATTTCAATATTAAATTTAAAAAACATGAAAAATGTTTGGCCTTAATCAAGAGTTTGGTTGGCAAACAAAAAATAGTATAGAAACAGTAGCGTAGCCAGGGCGGCAACATTGGGGGAGGGGGTCAGAGGCGAGATGAGCAAGGGTAAATTTGTGGTTCAAACCTTCTGTGATTGCAAAAAACGCACTTTTACATAGATATCTTTGCTATGGGGCGGAGGGTAATACGCCCTCTCTTGCCTCCCCCTCGCTACGCTACTGTATAGAGAAGAAACAAACATAGCACAATGTGAGCAAGGAGGTGTCTGGTGCTAGTCAAGAAATGTATTGTACAAGAAGCATACTCACATTTGGGCATCGAACACACTCTGCATCATCCACGCTATTACAAGGTCTGCTCACGTATTCGCCTGGCAAGCAGACCTTGCATTTCTCGCACACGTATTTCAACGTATTAAGAAATTGTCCATCTGGGCAAGGATACTCCTAGGAAAGTTAAGTAGTTCTGAATGAAATCAACAAGCTAGAGAACACAGGCATATAAAACGCGCTAAACACATGGTTAAGAATTACAGGAAATAGCCAATGTCCAAATAGCCATTTTTTCTCCCTTTTTCTCGACAATAAACACCAAACTGCACTTGCAATTATCTACACATTTTCGAACTCTGTCGTTTTCAAGACGACCGTATTATTTATCTTTTCTCAGTAAATAGGCTGTGTTGGAAAAAAGCGGTATTTGAATCACATCGTTTGAAGTAATAGATCTATAGGTATTTTCAAAACTGCATCTACAGGAGAAAGGTTGATTCGCAATGCGCCGCTTTGCACTCCTAGGTGGATATCACCTACAATGGAATTTGTCAATAAAGAATTTTGTGTCTCATTATTGCATGTATTAAAAATGAACAAAGGCTAGAAAAGTGTTCACCCTGTTCACCCTTTTCTAGCGTGTGATCTAAATAATAATCTGAAAAAGTTCCTCAAACCGATTAAAAATGATGAGGTTTAGGGTGTCTCACATTTTTTCCAGCCAGGGACTTTCATATGTAGAACAAAAACTTTCTTCCACTAGATAACATACACTTTATCTTAGAATAAAACATGCGGATCATGAAAAATGTTACTGCAAATTGCAACCTGGAAGGACTGCAAGGACATTATTTTCTGATGTCGTTTTGATGATCACTTAGGATAGCATAGAAATCAGGGGGCGCTCAAAAGAAGGTGTGTTAATAAACGTGTTTATCTTTGTTAATCAAAATAGGTGTTATTGGAAATTCCTGTGTTTCGTGGAAGGGTAAGAATATAAGTGAAAATTTTTGATAGATTTTGAGATTGTATGCTATTTTACCCGCCTGTAAATTAATGAATCTGTCATTAATTCAACGCCACTTTAGCCCCGATTATCTAATAGTAGTGTAGACAAATCTGAGATTGATAAAGCGAGGCTGGAGTCTTGTGGTGTCAGGATGTATGTTCTGGGGTTGTATATATTTTTTGATGTAAATGATGGGTGTTTCATGTGGAGCTAGCAATATGAGCATAAGAAATAATTTTTGAACATTGAACTAAATTGTGACTGTGATACTTAAGGGAAACGAAACAAAAGAAAGAGAAAACTCACCACGAAGGGAAATCTAAAACGAAGGTCGCAAGAACGATATCTGAGATCTGAAGAACAACTTCAAGAAACTCAAGTGCCCTCGTTTATGTGTATATACATTCGAACCTTCATCGTTACGCTTTATGCTGCGCATATACTCTTTAACGAATTCTTTAGGGACGGCGCCACAAAATTGAAACTGGGGGGAGGGCGCTAAGTATTAAGTCTAGGAGAACACCATGGTTGGGTCCGACATGGAAGAACATTTTTTAAAAATAAGCCTTCTGGAATGGCTCAAAATATATCTCCCAGACTAAAATTTAGCAAATTACTATACCGCTCAGAATAGAAAATTCGACGATTCCCAGAAAATTATTGATTTTAAGGAAAAATTTGGGAGGTGAGAAGACATGCTAAAACTCTAGTGACAGACATTGGGGACAGAAAGAAAGGATGAATCATGAAAACATTTTACTTCCTGAACAGAAATGTGCAATTTCTTTGTCTAGAGTATTTTCAGCAAGCCATTTTTACACATCCAAAATGCAAGCATTGCAATTATAAAGAAAGGTATCTGCAGAATTGATGCAAATAACAGACAAATAATAGGAATATACATAAATAAGCTAGAATCAAATAGAATCAAATAAAATCAAGCAGTACATAAACAGTTTGTTCCCTCTTTATTTCATACTCTGATTTCAAAAATTATTAAAAAGACGGTCAAAACATTTTTATCTCTGAAAAGGGGGGTGGGGCTTTAGCAGTGGCGCCATGCCTGTTCTTACTCATTTGATCTTTATACAGTCCTCTTGATTTATTCAAATTGATGTTTAATATTAACTAGCCTAAGTTAGAAGTTGGTCGTTGAGACTTGAGCCTTTAGTTCCTCGTGAACATTTCGGTATTCTAACCTGCAACTTAGGAAGGGGCGAGCTTATGGTAAGTAAAGATTTTAAAAGAGTTAGGGTTAATTTTACTTCGCTGAGCTGAACTCAGTACACATTTATAAAGGAAATATAGTACAGCTTGACAATTATTGGGGGCTCCAGCTGTTGTGAAGTTAAGTTTTGGTTTTTTAGCGTTCAATAATATACGTTCGTGTCGCGTTCGCGTTCAGAATAGTATTAATGGTAAGTGCAAAGGTCATTATGCCATACAAGGTTATAACGGAAACACACACATGGGCATAGTAGGTACTGCAGCAAGAATTGTAGTTAGTTTACGAGGAGGAGCTCCAGTAGAAAGGATATATATTAGAGACAGCCACTCCCTGGCGTAGGCCAGTGGAGTGGTAAGGAGTAACTCACACGGATTTGTCAAGTAATCATCAACCGGTTAGTCATAATTAGGCCTTATATGAATATTGCATATAAATATAAAACGTCATCATGGTGTCTTCATCATCTCTGCCCTGAGAATCCAGAAAGATACATAAAGTCTTTACAACACCAGCCTTACAAAGCAAAATACGCCAGAATACGCCTCAGAATCCTCAATTGCAGGCGAACGTTATTCAGCGCGCATAAAACAGTCTCCAAACTGAGAACCGTTTAAAGCAACAAACGCTCAATGAATATGAACGGATCGGCAACAAATACATAGTGTAGCTAGGATGAAAATGAATGAGGCTGTGGGGGCTTTCAAAGTCAGTGCCACGAGCTCTCCACTGCAAACCTCTTTTCTTAATCAGTCTACCAGTCACTGCAATGACACCATTGGATCTTTTCCATATATTTTCACATAACTATTTACATGGCTATCCTTTGTCGAATCTCACACCCACACACCTGACTACTTTGTACGGTTAACAATTCATTAAACAAAATGCCTTAAAGTGACATATTACATAAATTTGATATCAATTAACTTCTTGCACATGCTTCCAACTAGTAATAATTAAAAGTAATGACACAAAAACGCCCTTATCGATGCCCCATTTGTTTAGGTTGATCATAGAGCACAGCAATGATCGAAGAGCAACGCCTTAAAGTGGAGCCCACAAGATAAGCTACATTGGCCCAGCAAACAAGGAAACGAAATTCTGCTCTACTCTTACTCCATAACCATCAATGGCGTCAGCAAAGAGGTACTTGCCTGGACGCGTCCATCTCACACTTCTGGGAAATCATTTCGCCTTGATGTAATCACATTGCTATGCTCAGATTTCTCGAAAAATGTGTGAGCGCTTTCAAGTACCGATACATTAAAGCTTCGCAACTAAATATTACATCAACCAAAACCTCCAGTCAAAATCCAGCTATTGATGAACACAGTGGAGCTACCTGCAATTTTTGGTTTGAGATGTTCGTCAATATGACCCACAAACAGTAAGAGAAAAAGTAATGACAACACAATAGTACAAGGCCATTGCTACTAGGGAGTTTGTGCCCCTTCAAAAATTATCAAAATCCTTTGTTTCCAATGAACAATCCTTTTTGTTCCTATCGTTTCCAGACTATAGTACCCCGCCAAAAATGCTTTCTTTCTTTCTCAGAAATCTTTTCTAGAAATTTGAAAGCGATGAAACATTTTCAAGCAAACAAAATTAGATAAGTCAACAATGCTTGATACAACCGTCATGATCATACCATAAAATATCGTTTGTAAAATGTGTCCCTTCAAAGCCACGTAGGACAAATTTTGCATGAAACAATGACAAGCAAACATAAAATCTATTTCCTTGATCACACCATACAAAGTTTGTTCTTATAAACAAAGTTTATTTGCTTCATAGCAGCAATACAAGATGTAATCTGATCACCTGAACATGTGAGCAAGGTTTAACAAATTTCCCTTTTTGGCCTTTATAATTTCTGGTCACACAAAACAGAATTAACAGCAAATTGTACGTTCATTCCCCCAAACCCTCATTATGGCAAAATTTTTGCGGAGGTTGCTATACTTATCTATTTTAGTTTAATGTACACTCTTTTTTTATAAGAACCAGTAAATTTAAGTTTAGGCTGACTGTTCTTAATTTCTTCGAAAATCCGAGGCTGGATTATTCTTAATTTGTTCTTAAATTAAGAGGGTGTTAGCAGTGCTATTGCTAGCTTTTTCGCTCTAAGGAGGTGTTCAGGCCTCATTTGCCAACAAAGTGAGTGAGACAGCCTTAATTTGCTGACAAATTTGAATATTCACAGAAAAAGCACCCACACATCGCTAAAAATCCTCGATTTTGAGAAAAAACGTTGTTCAAAATTGCATTTTACAGAAGCTCAGCCTAAGCTTGTTCTTAATTTGTTCTTAACTTTTGACCAGTTTTGAGGCTCGTGTTCTTATAAAATTGTTCTTGTTCTATTCTACAGGTTAATCTAACAACAAAAATCGGGCCCGTTTTAAACTTTTATTTATCAAAAAGTGTGGGGCTATAGCCCCTTGTCCCACTCGGTGGCGCGAGCCCCGCTGTAGCTGGGGAACATCTGTTAACCAAATTTCAGTCTTTTCAGATGGAAGGTATTTTCCCTTGGCGCAAGGAATGCGCATGAGCAAAACGTTCGGCTGACGAAAAGCCAACGAGAAGCATGTGGAAACACACCCTCCATTCATGTTATAAGTCAAAATAAAGTGACCAAGACTTATGGCTTTTAATTCCTTTTATAAAAATGAAATCAACTTAAATTTTGTGTTGGTAACGTGGGATTTACACCGGAGATTAAGGCAGCGAAATTAAATGCACAATTATTGCGTCATGCGTGATAAGGGGGATTTTGATTTTACTCAAAGCCCGATAGAGATTGAATTTTACAGGCCAAATTTAAGGGAAACTTCAGCTATCTATTTGAAAACAAAAAACAAGAAATTGGAATCAGATGTTGTTATAAATACCTGTCGCTACGACAAATCGACGAGGATGACATTTCAATATATGATAAACATAGATAAACGATTGAGATTATTGGCCTCGCAGTAAGATTTATAAGCAATATTAACTTCCTACCTCACAGTGAACAGCATACAAGAAGACCAAGGCTTGAATATATGCGAACTTAACAAACTCAGCTTTCCGATGTAACATCACGTTCACAATCAACACAGGCTATGGAATTTGCAGTGTGCGCAAAACTTTTGTGGAAGTGGTGATTCCCGTTGAGTATGCAGCAACAGCAACGTACTTATTCACCCTGGCTTAGTTGCTAAAGCAACCATGTGATATTTTCCGCATATTTGCATTTTCGCCGGGTTGACGATATGAAAAACGATCTTGGAATTGCTATGAAATCAATCTAGTTTACTGAAATCGTAGATTTATCAAACTGCATATTATTTTGTGTAGCCTTGCGGGACAATGGTAAGGCAGAAAAACCAACAATGGCGGGATTGACAAGTCGAGGCAGGTAAAAGTCTTCGGACCTGATTGGCTGGAATAAACAAATCTGGGAATAGCCAGCGATTGAAAAGCAAATGAGACGAAAGAAAGAAAGAAACCGCCAATCGGCCGAAAGAACGGCAAAATGACTACATGCTCTATTCTATTTTTCTTTGTTTTATTATAATATTTTGTATGTATTTTGTGAGGCGTCCTCTACAGTCTTTTTGTTTATAATGAGGTTGGGGGAAGAATTCAAAGGGGTTGACACCACACCCGAAGCCCCCGTTATTTCAACCTATGTGGGCAATGTCTTGCAACTTTACGTAAAGAGATAATTAATTTTTTTAGAATCTTGTAAATGTTACATACCGTAAATCGTCGGAAAAAGTGCCCACGGTCAAAAATTATAACGATATAAAAAAATATAAATACATCCCCCACCTCAAAATAGCGCCCCTGACCTCAATGGGAATCTATTCTTTGATTTTGACGCTCTATGAAGGCGTTTGTGAAAAAGGGGATATGATTTTAAAAATAGCGTAGCTAGGGGGACAAGGGGGACAACCGCCCCCAATGCTCAGAAAGTTGGTCTCTAATAAAATTGCAAATCTGCAATAAAATTTCTACCTTTGAAGAGGGGGGGGGGTTGTTCAATAAAAAAAATAAGTAAGAGAAACAACAGAAAAAGAGAAAAATATGTTTTTGGAAATCTTTTTCTCGTGTTTCCGTCAGTTTACCATGGAGGGTTAGCAATAGGTGCTGAGGCGTTATATGATAGACGATTAGACGTAAGGATAGGTCTTTTGTATAGTCAAACAAATCGAAAATCCGAGGCAATATCTTTAAGCTTTGTTTAATCAATATGTACAAGTTTAACAAAACAGAATAACTATCAACTAAAATAAAAGCAAATTAAGCAATTTGTACACTTGGGATATTGTTTTGTAACATCTGATCTTAAAAATTTCGGAAAAAGGTGCTTTTAACAAAAATCAAAAATAGTTTTGATAGAATTATAATTGCGTCTAGATTTTCTTTCTTAGTAGGAATGGATTATCGATACAATCAAGTGTTGAAGTTTTCTAGATTTTACTTTTATAGAAATCTGCCCATTTTTTCTTTCTCATGTGCTCAAGAATTTTCTTTTCGTCAGTTTCTTTCCCTTTCACATCGCTAGCAATTTCTCTCTTTTTGCAATGTTCCTGAGAAATTTGTTGTTAACAAA
The DNA here is from genome assembly GCF_013076305.1 of Rhopilema esculentum. The sequence continues at coordinate 5,731,924 of NW_027019640.1, forward strand.
TAGACCTTGTGAGCCACGTTCAGGCAATAGAAGAAACGAAACTCCGTCAATTTGTGCTGGCACCAATTTGTGCTGGATCAGGTTTCTCGATCTATTTTCTAGGCCAAGCTGTTACCCGTTGTACAACTTAGAAAGTGACCGATTTCTTTAATCTTATTTCCCATATTCAAATTTATATATGTCTTCTATGGAAAAGTCATAGCAACCAAGCTAAATCTAAAGGCATATGTAAGGGATTACTAAGCACAGTTACTAACAGAATTATATACTACATTTATTTCCATTTTTGCCTAAAATTTTCCATTAGCTCTGTAGAAAAGTAGGGAGGCCATGGCCCCCTTCCGCTTTCGCCGGCTTTTGTACAATGTACTTAAATGGTTGGTATTAAAGTGACTTAATAGCTAGAACGTAGGATACATTTGCCTGGAAATTGAATTGGAAAAGTCTGCTAGAAATTGGCTTTAATCTGAGACCAGCAGAATCTCTCAAAGAGAATCACAAATCAATTGTTGGTTCCAAATGATCATGTCAGGGATCGGTTTCTTAAAGACAGTTTTTGATAAAAGAGATCATGAAGGTCATTGGTGATATCAAGTTGAATGTCAAATGGTCAGAAATGATTCACACAATTTATGGGTTTGACCTACCAAAATACAAAAGAAATGAGGTGACTTTGTGATTGAAATCTGTTCTTTGAGGGATGAAATCTGAGATTTTAAACAACATCAAATAATGACAATGATAAAAAGAATAATTCGAACATTTATCATGTATAAAACAGATTACATTAAAAAAGCTGTTTTCAACGTGTGTCCATGGAAACTTTGTTCTTATCAAGAACAAAGAAGGGTCACGAGTTAAGTTCTTATCACGTGGGAAAGTGTATGAAACCTTCTTGCTCTAACAATTGGCAAACAGAAATAGAAGCTGAAGTTGTAATTTAATGAAAACGACTCTGCTAAATCTGCAGAGTCGTGTGAATACATTGATATGGGAAGCCTGGGGCGTTGCAAGGACTTAAAAAACTGCATGCTTTCATTAGAAGTTTTGTTTTTTTTTCTATTATGGTACCTCTCAGTATATACCAATAAAGCTGTTTAGAAAATTTCCAATTATGTTTTACCAACAGACAAAAGTGCAGAAAAAACAAGGTAAAACCGGAAAAATTTCCTGAAATATTCGACAAAACTCAGTGTTATTTATGATAAATTGTCATATAAAACTAATTGTACTTTAAATAATTCAAGAACAACAACATTAAATGCGTATATGAAATTACCAGTTTCTACTCAATATTTGAATAGAATATTTTTTGATTGAAATAGCAATATGGGGCTCTTTGAAACTGAGGGTCCGGCTGGAGCATATTGCCTTGCTTTAACCGTGTAACTAACCAGTGCTTTAAACTAAATATATATGGGATGAATGCATGAAATAACATATTTACTTAGGCTTGTTGTTTGCCAAAAAATGCTTGAGAGCTAAAATCCAAGAAAAAAGGGCTGAATTTTTAAAAAACATTTAGAAACTCCCTCCCCCCCCCCCTCTTTCCTCCAATTCAACTTTTTAGATGTTCCAATGGCTCTTTGATGCTATAGCTTGAGCTCCAATATTGATAGGGGGGAGAGGGGTACCTATTTCGCGAAGATGTTGCGAAGAATATGATTTACAATTCAAAACATATTGCATACGACTCAAGAAAAGAAGCTTAGTTGTAACTCAGGATTTTGCCTGGCTCTGCAAATTTACAACCAACGTTGCAGGAAATGTCACTGACACTGATGCATAAAATATCTATTCGTAAATGTAAAAGGAAGAAATATAATTCAAACATTATTTGGAATTGAAACAACGCTCAAGCATCAAGTTATCTGTTTTCAAGAGATTGACGGGAAATTTCCACCTGAAAACTGACTAGCAGACTGTTTTCGTCAGTCTTTGAATAGGCGACACATTCCCCCTTGACTTTTATGGTATATTAAAGGTCAAATTAGACTAGCTTTACAAAGATTGTTAACTAACTACACTGGGGCATGCAAAGGATTGGACCAATATCGAAATCAAGAATGAATTCAAATCGATGGAAATATTATATATATAGTCTTTATAATACTTTACTAAATAAATAAAACAAACCAATTCAATGTACCTATAAATTTACAAAATTCTAAAAAGCAGACTACAAATATAGCAACAAAAGACACTTAGGTCAACAGAACAATCATCTAACTCGTATAAACTATTTACAAGATATTATTTGCAATACTTTCTCGTTCTTTTAACATTGAAGATAACAAAGTGCAAGTCACTTCAAAATCAAGGCCATATCTGCTAGATGAATTTGTCAATTAGTTACCTTGCAGATTTATGTCAAGATTCCTGGTGCATACTTTTAATTAGCACCTCTCCTTAACAAGCCCCCCTCTCTAATATCATCTTCAGGTACCATCTTCTATCAGAAGGTTGGCTATCATGACCCTCCAACTGTCCCAAAATCTGAGGGTTCGTTGTCATGGTCATAGATAAAAATAAGGGGCTAATAGTAGAGATGGGCCCCCTGAACCACCCCTATAAGAACCACCTGAATCATTCCATAACTCAAGAGACAAAGAAATAGATTTATACGCTCAAACTAAGCCATTTCATTTAATCGTTTTCTAGCTTTATTTTCACAGAATCCATTTTGTAGATACCGATCCCTGCATAGGTTAGTTTCATGCAAGCAACGGCGTAGGAAAGTGGAGACACAGGGAATAAAAGGATATCATGTTACAGGAACATCAAGGTCTTCATGAACGCTATTCAGATTAGATGCAGATTGATCCAACAAGGGTTTAATATGGATGGATTTACCGGGAATCTTAGGGTTGCGACACCCCCTTAACAGTTTTGTCATTCGAAAAATTCTGCTTTGATTCGGTAAAAAGCCAGAAGTAACAAAATGATCTAAAATATTAATTTTATCTATCTTCTTATCTTCTTTTCTTAAAAGTTAAAACTGATTTTTAGAAATTGGCTTCTCCATCATTTTTCTAGTCGCCTTAAGGGTGAGGCACCAAAATCTATTCACTATCTAACAACACTCCCCCCCCCCCCCCCCCCCCCCCCCCCCCCCCCCCCCCCCCCCCCCCCTCAACCATTGCCGCTTAGTACTTTGAACAAACGCCATGGCTCTAATTAGAAACATTACAGGAAAAATTTGGCTGAACAATACCATCTCGTTACATAGTTCATGCTATGTTAATGCAAATATATAATCAGTAGGTTTGAATAATAAATCCATGCCTCACCATTTGAAGTTGCACGAGCCATGCCTTTAATAATAAACAATTGATGAAATTCAGAAATTGTTGTTTCTTATCACGGGAATTGATGACTTGCACTTAGTGTCACTTCCTCCTAAATTACACAAATCGAAAGCCTCAAACCTTTCCAGCTAGGTTCTCTATTGTTTATACTTTCAGCGATTTTCCTGCCATATCATTATTCTATCCCGTTCATTGGCACTTCTATAACAAAAATAAATAATGGCAAAACAGAAAGACTAAATAAAAATCAATTTAAGATATTTCGCTACCCATATACCAAAAAATGACTCAATTTTTGTTAATTTTGATCTTTGTTTATCATTATGAAGTTGATAAGCCTTTTTGCAATTTGCATCAGCTACAAACCTGGACAAATCTTTTGAGACAAATGTAATTTTTGCGTTTCCTACTTTACGTTGCCCCTGTAAATTCAAATCCTCCCTCCTCCCCGTCCCCATCGATGTTGGATTAGTAGTTTTATTATTAGTGCTTAAAAAAATTCATTCAAGGTTGAACTTGAGGGAGGGGGAAGTTATTCTTGAAAGAAAGCAGAAAACATCTCCCTTTTTCAAAAATCTCAACAATTTTTCTCCAGAATTATAGCACTGCTCACTGATAAGGAAGTAAAACTTTACCTTCTGGGGTTTCCTTTGGTGGTTTTTGCCTGCGTTTCCTTTTGTACATGTAGACAGCGACTAAACCGATTGCCAACGCAACAGCACAAGAAACAAACGTCAAGGTAAGAGCAACAGCAACTTTTGAGCCTATGTGAAGTGGAGCATGGTCATTCATGAAGACTTATGTTAATAAATGTATTAGATTACTAGTCTTTGATTAAAATCCGTGTCATCTTTGAATTTAAGTCAACAAATAAGTATCTCAAAAGAGATGCTAAAGTTTGACTATCAACAGCTTCATTTACATCTCTACCCTGGGTGTAAGAGTCTCAAAATTAGAGTTTGAAACTAGTCACAGAAAAATTCATTTGGGGAAACGCTCTACAATACGTTTTTCCCGGTACACAGTTTTCAGATTATGGCATCTCTTATTCACTGATTTTGGAACAAGTACTCAAATTGAAGTTTAATAAATTGCAATAATTGCAATAAACAGTTAATACACACTACTTGTGATGGAACAGGATAGTTCTAAGTTAATGCGTTCATCAGATAACTGTTAATCTGTTATCTATATGATTGATATGTCCCTAAAGATAACGCTGTTTCAGTTTCTTCTCTTAAACAGATGTAATTTTTATGAATAGTACTTCTTGCATCGCGTATCTTTAGCATTTTACATATTAAGTGTGAATTATACGACCAGCTCTGAAAAATTGTACGCAGAACTCGAATGATTTACACTAGAGTCCTTTAAACACCCCTAATATTCAACCCCTTCAGAATCACTAAGTATAATTGAGTCAACAGATATGTCTATAGATCACTCTAGGGTCTTTGCAAAAATGCTGTGTCAAAACTTTAAACTTGAAAACAAATTCCCCTCTTTGATTTCCTGACCATCCCCAATACTTGACTTCTCTGCTTAGTGAAAAGGATTTATTCATTTGATATCGTTATATACCTATCAGGACCCTAATGACAACAGTACATATTGTACTGATAGGTTATCCTGTTAAAATATTCGATTTATTATTATTATTATTATTATTATTATTACCTACAGGCTTAACTAGTTTATTATCTTATCATAAAGTATTTATATTTTATTTTATATTTTTCTATTAACAATGGATTGTTTTGTAGTTATACGAAGATGTAAATTGATATGCAACGTTTTGTATAATATTGAATGTAGTCTGAAACTTTTATATGATTAACATAACAGTCACTATTTTATATCATTAGTTATTGTATTTTATATCATTATTTTTTTGCTTGCAGAGCATCAATACCTGTGATTACAAACCAAAGGAATTCAGTCTTATAAATACGTTTGTACAGTCTTGTTCTGCTTGTTAAAGTCATCCTGCTGTGTCAACGAAAACGTAAACCGTATTTAATATAGCAACACCAAAGAATCGTTTGATCATAACGTGAAAATAACAAAGTCATATGAGAGTTAAGGAGAATTTACCTTCTTTTGGTGTACTTTCCTTAAGACAGAGTGCGTCTGAGGAAACATTACAGGGCCTAATCTCGCCATTGATACATCTTGAACAATTTATGCAAGACCTTCCGTTGTAGTAGGTTTTCTGAAGATGATTATAGAAGTAACCAGATGACTTTCTAAGAAACACCCCAGTCTAGTATTGCAATTTAAGCTTTCAAAGAATAAAAGAGCAACAAAAAAGCATAAAATTGGTGAATAATATTGTTTTGAGCTCTGTTAAATCTACAACAACCCTTTGGTGTCTCATTAAAATCCTTTGTTGAAAGCCTGCAGCAAGACTACAAGTTGTTTCTCAATAAGCAAAACGTAAATTACTTCAAAGTGATTGCTTCATTATTCTCCTAATCATTAAAGAATGTTTAAATCATGAAACAGATTTTTCTTGTCAAAATATAGAAAAAAAAATACTGTATTTTGGCGGTAATAAACATATGAACTGCCATGGTGCACTCACATTTGGACAGTCCTCACACTGTCTATCTTCTGTTTCATTGCATGTCTTGACTTCATGCTGTCCAAAAACACATTTCGAGCATGGAAAACATATTTGCTTTCCGACATTGAAGTACTCATCGATTTGGCAAGTCTGTGCCCTCTAAAATGAAAGTAAATACTTGTGAAGTTTTAACCCATCAATTTAATTATTGACTCTCTGTGGCTAATTAGATGCATTTTGTTTTAAAGCAGTGTATGTGTTATATTACATAATATGGATTTCTCACTTGTGAAGAGCCGCAAGAAGAAATTCACAGAATAAGGCATGAAAGAAGTTGTGCTACAAATCTAAGTTCTGAGTTTCTCCAAGGGCTAGGGCCAGGGGTGTAGAGCAAGGGAGGCTCAGGGGGGCTGAGCTCCCCTTTTTGATGCCGAAAATTGGCAAATCTCTAATTTTGCTATTGCTTTTCGAAACATTTTGGGCAAGAGCCCCCCTTGTTATTTTGAAAGCACTACACCACTGGCTAGGACTGCATTTCAGAACGTCTTCCGAGAAGTGCCGTTGGAAGAACTAAGAATGAACTGTTTCTTCAATTTAATCTGCACTTTAAACAAACACATCTGGATATGCCAAATAGTTTTGAGAGCTTAAATTAAGTAAAGTAATATTTTTAAAAACCAGGCTATCGTGTTATTATCGAAGGAAGAGGCAATCTATTGCTTTTCCTATTCTACAGTAAAGTGGAAAGACATTACATTGAAAATACATCATAAAATACAAAACTTAATTTGACCTAATAATAGGCAATCAACTATTCATTTCAGTAGATCATATAAAAACCATATAGATATCTTCATCATGAGAATATAAAAATTGTGATTTCAAATTTTTCCTTTAGATTATATTTTGACCAGTAGATGAATATAATTGTTTCCGGGAACTCCCCTTGACAAAAAGGAATAGATGATCATATATATATAACAGAATATAAACTAAGCTCCATTTCCCCTATTCTTTTGCAAAGCAAATAATTTCAAAAGTGCAAAAAAAACTAAAATCTTAAATCAGGCAACCGTGATTTTAGAAATTAGCAGTCGGATGCTCAACACACCAACAGCTTTCCTACACATAGCATTTTATATTTTACTCTAGCTGTAAAAGCGTAAAAGAATGAAATCTTTCTTGCAGCTGACAGAAAAACTTACACCGGCTTAATTGTTTATTGAAACTAAAGAAAAAGAGGGGAGAAGCTATTTTTGGAGAGATTTTCAGCAAATATTCCACCAAAATTCACACGCCCTGTGAAGGAGAAAAGGTTACTCTTTATACAATCTACTTTTGCTGCCTCAATGAAATCTCTATTTCGTAACCTTAGTCAAAATAGCAGTCACGACACACAATAGATCTGTTATAATAATTTTTCTCAAATCAAAGGTAGTCGAAAACCTTGGCAAAAGGCTGTAAATTGTTAGAAACAAAGAAACGGCTTATGTTACTCAAAGCAATGTGCTTCTATTAATCATTTGGAAAAGATATACCCTCTGATTATCAAATCGTCTTTCAATCGATTTTATTAGAGCAAAACCATGTCTATGTAGCTGGCACATTCTTAACTGTATAAATTCACATTTTCAAAAAAGCATCTACACAAAAAAATCTATTTAACAGCCCCTTCAGAGAAAACAAATTTGTTTACATTCGCTCGAGCGTCCCATCGATTGAAATTCTCATACTTCTAACGAAAACATTGAAGGACACCATGTTCTTAGCATGTAGCTGTTGGAGTTTTTAAGGTGTTTTGGGGAACATGGCAATATGGCGAAAAATCGAACGGAAAGATGGGTACTAATGCATCTCGAAAGGGAAGATGGGAACAAATGCATCTCGAAAGGGAAGATGGAAACAAGTTACATGAAAAAACCTATTGGAACATTCATATGCATATTTCGAAACAAAATCAGATCAAGCATTTAAGCCTCAGAAAAGTCATCAGGAAATATCAACGACTTTGCGTAATATAGAGATAAAATAAAACTATTAATTACAACAAAACAAACGGTAAGATTAATCTAAAAATTTGAAATAAGACATAGATATTATCCTATTCATATAAGGGGTTATAACAAAACTAACAGAAATCACAAAAGCTATCGGATTTAAAATGAAACGAAAAACAAGTTAAAACCATTCTACAAAAAAACATACTTAAATTCAAAATGATCTCTACGTTATTATCTTAATAAATTTATAATAATCACTCATATCAAAACAAAGTTAAATTTATGAAAATCTTGCTTGATTCATTTTCGTGGAGGAATTCTTTATCATTTTAAATTTTGTTTACTTGGTCGATCGAGAATTCTATTCAAAGGTTTGAATTGACATCTAAAAATGCCCTTAAAATACTTCATCATGATATTTCTAAGCAATTTTTATACATTAGCTAAGAAAGTTGAACCGAATTCCAGAATTTTTCTTCTAGAAGATAATAACTAACACAGTCACACCAAATGTAAAAATATTGCAGAATATGTTGGTGGTATTCAATTAAAAAATGAAAATAAATCTTTAATACACTCAGAGCACCAAAATCATGCAAAAAGATGAATATAAAGGCACAGTTTAAAAGATATAGAAACAACAACAAAAAAACAACTAAGGAGGCATTTAAGAACAGTTTCACTCTTAGGGACAAAATGGAGATTTAATCATGACCCACCATGCTGCAAAGATTCATAACAAAGCTTCTAAAGGAAGAATCATTACCAATTATGATAAATTCCTTAGAGAAGATATTTAAGTTTTGATATTTGAGATACATAAATCAGATATTTGAGAAACTAAAGGGCTTATACTGAAATCATTCCCGAAAACCCCACTTGTACTTGTTCTGAAATATCTACTGTTACGCAGGGATTTCCCCATGTTCTAACAAAATTCTCTTAGCTAATCTTATCTGTAAAATAGACTACAAACATGTTCACACTCTCCTGTTCCCGGTCTTTTCATTTAATCGAACTTTCGTTTTGAACATGCTCATTGGACATTGCCTTCTGGACAAGCAGGTTATAGTTACAAAACGACCTAAAATTCTCACAAATACGTCGAAACTTTTGTTTTTGTTAATTCAACATTACTTTTATCTGCAAAAAAGTTTCATAATTATGGGTGGATGTTTGAAAACTATTGGCTAGCAAAACTTGTGTCAATCTGGTATGGTAAAAATGTGTCCATAATAAAAACATTGAAAATGTATGTGTTGCCAGAATCTGTTACAAAACTGACTTTGAGGTATTTCTAAAGCAGCCCGGAGCAACAAAGATAATATTTCCCAAAAGAATACTATTAACAAAATAAAGTTTAACATTCTATTCTAGCAAAAAGTTGCTGATTGAAAATAAAGCCAACCAAATGTATCTATCCTTAAGTCAAGGGTATTTTGGTTCCTTCCATATTTGCTGAGGGGACAGGCCCAAATCACAACACATCGGAAAGTTATAAAGAGACTTAAAAACAATCAAATCAAAACATTACAAGGCTAAAATGTATGAAAGTCTATACAATAGAATACCGTGTTCAAGTCTATCCCTTTTCATTCTTGTTAACAACTGGCCTTTCAATACCTTGGGTACCAGAGCCTCAAGAAAGGCACTCAGGGTAGTCTTTCAAGATACACATGACATCGACTTCACAACCATATTTTACCCATTGAAAGGTGCTTCCAAGAGAAACGAGTAAAATTTCCGAGTTGGTAACGGAAATTAGGAATACTGGTATAGTTTCGTCAGTATAACTAAAACTGGAACAAAAAGCATTGTTATCGTCTTCAGGGCAAAGGTACTTTCCCTCCGCTTACCTCTCGCTAGATGGATCTGTAATATGTCTGAATATTTTGCTATTTTCCAGTAACAAAAGCCAAATTTATACAACAAATGGGTTTAATTTGCTCGCATAAGGTTTTCCTTCCTGCATTCCGTTCAGTTATTTAATACGAGCTTCTCAAACATCATTAACGAATACACATTTCTTTGTCAACGCTATGCACTGATATTTGAGCAACTATAATATTTACGTCTTTCCAAATGATATGTTACTTACGATTAAGATCACCACTGAATGGAAAAGCGATAGAAGATGGTCAAAAACAAGTGCGTCTCATTTGAAAGAGATCCGAAGGTATGTTCCAAGGCCTATCTGGAAATGAAGGCGGACCAATTCAGCCTTCAAAAAGTCAAAATTCACAAGCTCAAATGGTCGTTCGCATTTGTATTCTATTTCTGATGGTCTTTCATTTAGCTTCCTTCAGCAATCGGTATGAAAACACAATTCTATGGTTAACATTTTCCAGAAATATGAAGATATTTTGATAACATTGCATTATTCTCTCCAAGAATCTGCTCCCCATAGGTCGAAGCCCAAGGTGTCTCGTTCATTTCTTTTGTAAAATAGTGCTTCCTTTGACATGGTACAACTCTTATTGGACAAATCAAACTACTCTATGTAAAAACACAGTATTTTGCTCGCGAAACATTCGTTGGCCATTATTGCGTATGACTTTTTTAAAAACATACGTTACGAAGAATGAGAATCCTGATCTGTACAAAGAGTGTCTTGGAACGTGAAAACGGCAGGTGGGCTGCATAATGCCGAGCTAACAATATTTGATTACCATTGAAAGCAATCATGTTAAATGTACAAATGAGTGTCAATTCTTGCTTTTTAAAAGCTGTTTAGAGAAAACCCTTCAATACAGTGAAGCAATTTGTACCGATATCAAACAATTGTATTTGTTGGGTCTATTTTTCAAAAAAAAGATCTTACAGGTTGCAAATTTGAGGACTTTGATCAGCTGGTTTCAAATATGTTGTGACACCCTTATGGACGAAAATGATTTCCATAGACAGATTAATGGATCACATATATAGCAGTATAAGCAGTACAGATTTATTTCTCGAAAAATCAACATGACTTGGTAAACTGGGAAAGAAAAGGGCCTAACTTAATCGATCGTTGGGTTTGAGTAACCCACGTGGAAAAGGAATTGGATTACAACCAAATCGAGTGGGGTTACTTTACTTCCAAGGGGAATGAGCTAAAAATTATTTGATATGAGCTAAACTCTACTTTGAATGAGATCTATGAAATTTAAACTTCCACAGGGCGTCTTATAATTACATAAAAATTCTTTGCTCGGATTTAAAAAAAATCAATTATAAGGGAGATAAAACAAGATAAAATCTAACTTACCACAGAAGAAATAAAAGACACCGATATAAATAGGACGGGGATCACCATCTTTTTTATACTCAATGTGCTATCCGACTCAAATGGTTGCAAACGACGAAAAGACTGTGGTACCATTTTGGTGATGCAATAAATGTTAAAAGGGAATTACAGCTGGTGATTCCCTTGCAAGGGTAATATATTTCTTATTGCAGAGCAAGGTGATTTTTAATGAGCAAAAATGAAAAAAGAAACTTGAAAATTAAAAATAAAGAAGGTTGATTCAACACGTACCTGTTACAGCTTTGGTGTAGTTCTTTATTCAATGTCCGGATACTTTTAAACTGCATAAAATATTTTGCCTTTGTAAACACGTCTGGGCAAATACGGACACATCCAGAAGCAATGAATATGATTGGTTCATGGTTACGCTATTGCTATTCGAACGTTTACAAAGGGGTATTGTTTTTTTATTCCCGCACGAGCCCTGGATTGTCTTGCTATTCAAAGTTATTTCTTTCAACAGGACAGCAACAGAGTTTAGAATTTCAAAAGTAATAATTTCTTATTTTATGCCACGCTTTCGTAGGCGTAGGATACATAGAGGCTGGGAGGGAGGGCTGAAGCCCAGGGCCGTCGAGAGGCAAGCCTTGTTGGGGGGGGAGGGGTTGTGGACTACAAATTTACCTGATTAAAAAATTTTAATTAAAATTTTTTGCCTGAAATTCTTTAGTTGCTGTCACAAACCTCTGCAGTGCATTTTGTCATTCTAACTCAGTATGTAATTTTGCAACTTCATTTTAATTTGATAATAAAGGAATTTTCCAAATAATGTTGTCAATTCTCTATATCGTAACGGGCAAAGGATAGTTATTATCGGAGGCGGCACCATGGTTGCCGCCGATGGAGCAGGAAACTTTCGAATTTTGATGCTTCTAGTTCCCTGGAAAATGCACTCTTTTAGGCACATTTCACGGAAGTAATCCTCCTGATCATATTGAAAATAATTTTTTTACAAATAAATTGAACAGTAGATAAAAACAACTGGTACAATTTTGCCATGGTCTTGAGAAATACGCCATGTTGTCAGTTACTTCTAAAGCTAGGTAACAAGCAGCACTGGTTGTCAATTTAGATCCCTCTTTCCATCTTAGCATACCTTTTGAATGTTAAAAAAACCTGGAGCTCATAGTCATAGTGAATTGCAGTCAGGGGGCCTTTTTTAACATTGCTGCTCAGGGACGGATTTAGAGGGGGGTGTAGGGCGTGTGACACCCCCCAATAGTTCTGTGTCCTTCGGTAAACTTTGTTTCATTCTGTGAAAATCATTTGTTGGTAGTCAGTAGTAACAAAGTAACGCCAAGATTTTACTTTATTTATTTTTTATCAGCATTTATCTTCTTATCAGTAGCGTAGCGGTGGGGGAGATATTCTCAAATGTATTTTAAGCTAAACTCAGGCATCATCGCAAAAATTTCTGCCTCAATGTTCAGTAATTTCCCATCGTTTTGGGTTTGTATAGAAAAGTCTTTCACGTTCTTGAGACATTCCTGATAAAATAAAAACTAAAATGCTAAAGCAGTCCAATCCTAAAAAACTGGATTCTGACATGCTTGTCGTGGACTTTGCTCCAAGGAAAACGGACTTTGTTTCAAACTATTGAATACTGGTAATTTTTAGATATTTGATTACAATTTTGGAAAATCACTTTTTACACGTAGAGATTCCTCGCCTTACACAATGCAGGATATAAACGTTAGTGGAATATGGTTCTAGAATATGGTCAGCCACCTATGACGTTGAATAAAGGGAAATTGCCTCGTAAAAATGCCATGGCTTTTCAAACACATTTACGAAATGGGTGTTTTCCCAAATTCTTAGGGGTGTGATCAGCAAAAATATTTCCCTCTTTGGTCTACTAATCTTCCAAACCTGGCTACGCCACAGTTAGAAACCAAATTTTGAAAATGGGCGTTTCCATCATGTACCAGTGACCTGAAAGGTGTGGCACCAAAATTAATGTCTAACACCCCTCCAATCATTGCTGCTTATATCTGCTCCTGTCCCTAATGTGTTTTTACAATGGATTTGTCAATTTTGGCTAATTCCTGAAACGCTCAGTCGTCCTGCCTCATAGATGCAGAGACCGAGGGGCACAGGAGGCATATGCCTCCCCCCTCTTTAAAAAACTACAGGCAAATGCCCCTTTCCAGCTTACCAAGTTGCCCTTTTTTGCCAACTGCATAACCAAAAATTGCCCTTTAAATACTAAGGTGCTATACAAAATGAGCAAAGAGAGTGGGGATGACCTTTTGGGACCATGGCTTTCAGGCTTCCAGCAACAGCCATTTTTAACCTCTCTGGAATTATTGCTAGAAATTCCCATCGAAATCCAGATTCTTCACTGAAAACTTTTTAATATAATTTTCTTCTATAGTTTGGTTCCTGATCTTAAAAACTTCATAAGCAAAGGTTCCACAATTTGGTTTATTTACAATCTGTAAGAACTTTTTAAAGAGACTTTGCTATAGTAATATTTTTCTAAATGTGATAAAATTCAAACATCAAGATTAAAATTCTTCATTCCAAGCTCAATTGTTAACTTCTTCCCCCAGCTTATGTCCTTGATAAGAGAAAATTTTAACCAAATAGATGTCTCCAAAAATTTGTGCGAAACATGCCATTTAGCTGTCGCAACAACACATTGATTTTTTTAATGAAACGGAAGCATATTACAAATTGAAGCACAGTTCAATTTCTTGTCGTGAGCATGGCCCCTTTTGAGAAATGCCCCACTATTGAAAAATCCTTAATAAATGCCCTAATTGCAGTTGACTCTTCTACCTAGAAAATTTAGGGGGCCTGGACACGCGCATTTCCACTTCGTTCGGATTTCGCATGCGATTTTCGATTTGCGAATTGCGAACACGTTCATGCGATGTGAATACGATTTGAGAGAACCGCTTTCGTCTTCTGAAAATTTGCATAGTATTACCCAGGCAAAACCATGGTGGGTGTATTGGCTTTTTTAAAGCCAAATTCCATAAATTTGGCTTTTGTCGAACTTGTTCGGCTTCAGAAATTCCTTTTGGCTTAAAGTCATTTTATGGCTTAATTTTGGCTTTTTGCATATTTGCATACGGCTTTGGCGCCAAAGTATTACCCAGACAAAACCAATGAGGTAAAAATAAACCTCATTGGACAAAACACAGAAAATAGTAGTCAAGATGGCAGCCCTAAACAGAATTTTGCTGTTGATGCTAATAAGGAGAAGACAGCGACGTAATAAATATTTTGGATTCGTCCAATATTGCAGAAAAGAAAAGAGCAAGGAGAGTATTTCAATTTAATGAAAGAGATGCAGCTAGGAGATCACAAATCTTTCTTTAAATACACTTACGTTCAAAAAGTATTGGGACACCCTTCGAAACTTCGAAGACATTTTATGCAACAAATTTGGAAAGACTTTTTTAAAATCCTTCTCATTAAAAAAGTACGGCAGCTATTTCCATGAAATTTTCACAAGACATTGTTGATATTTTGAAGCCTTTTATGTACGCCAAAAAATTAAAAAATCATCGCCCATAAAATTTCTATAGGTCTCGAGATGAAAACATGGAAGCTCTGAAAACTCAAGAACTGAGTTAAGAGAAGCGTATACAAATTGCTTTCTACTAAAATAAAGCAAATGGATTTCGTGAAATTGCATCAATTGTCGGCTGCTCATTGAGTGCAGATTTTCTGGTGTGTAAAAAGTTTTTCGGTACAAGAACAGTAAAATATTTATCAAGGGATGGCAGACCGAGGAAGTTTACGACGCCGAGGGACGACAGTTCTTTACTGAGGGAACTGCGAAGTAATAGGTTTGAATCCTTACCAGACATCGTGTTGTCATGTAAAAAGAAGCTAAATAATGGAACATAAGCAAAAACATGGCTATAAAGTTATGAAAAATACAATTTTTCCAGCGTTATAAGAAAAACAAATGCTCTCTCAAAGCAAAAATTACTCATCGATGATGAGTACAATGGCTTCTCCTTTAACGTTACGCAATTTTAAAAGTAGCTTGAATATATGCAATAATTTAATAAATTTGTAGCATTTTCGTCGATGAAGTAAACTTTTTTTGAAGCTTAAAAGTTTGATTTTATAATTTCTTTAATAATTGTTTTTGTTATGCAAACGTGAAATTAAAAAGTTGTATTTGTTTGGACATCTCTAAAATTTTTGGAAGGTCATGTGACTTTGATATTGTTAGGCCATTCAACCCTTCTGCATATTTTGCTGTTATAATCAGGAAAATGGAAAGAATCCTGTGTTTTCTTGGTTATTCTTCATAAGTTGAAGCATTTTGTTAACTTTTTATTCCATTTTGGGGTAACTTGGGCCTAGATTAATTGTAGAAAGACTGCCTGAATCTGAAAAAGTTTCCGTTGCAAAACCGAATCCAACGGAACGCCATAATTCGTTTATCGAATTCGTCCCAATACTTTTTGAACGTAAGTGTATTTCCGAATGTCACCAGATCTGTTTGAAGAGTTATTAAGTTTTGTTGCCCCAATAATTTTAAAATCGGATTCTAAACGAGAGCCGATTAAACCTGCAGAGAGACTTGCTGTAATTCTTCGATATTTGTCAACTGGAGATTCACACCAGTCCATTGCATTTAGCTACAGACTAGGCCATTCGACTGTGAATAAGATTATCGTAGAGACATTTCAAGCAACCTGTTTATGTTGTATGCCCGACAACTGCAAAAAGTGGGAAAATTTCGCACAAGAATTCTGGGAAAAACGGAATTTTCCACTGTGTATAGGAGGTTTGGGTGAAGAGCATGTACGCCGTCACTGCCCTGCAATTTCTGGTTCCATTTATTTTGATTTTCATAAGTGGTATAGCATTTTCCGTATGGCTCTTTGCAGTGCAAGGTACTGTTATTGTTACTTGACATCGGAGCTGTTGGTAGTGCAAGTGACGGAGGAATTTTTGCAACATCAAGCATGAAAGCTCAAAGCTGCCATCTATAAAACGGATCTTTGCATGTACCAGAAGATGAATATCTACCCAATACGGAAATAAAATGTCCATATGTAATAACAGCTGATGATGCATTTCCCCTCTGGCAACATATTATGAAACCTTATGGTGGAAAATATTTAGAACACCAAAAAAGTATTTTTAATTACAGACTATCAAGGGCAAGGCGAGTCAGTGAAAATACATTTGGGATATCAACAACCAGGTGGCACATATTTGAACCACTAATTGATGCACTTCCAGAACTTTGCATTGAATATAAAAAAGCTGTTGTTGCATTGCACATTTTTTTGATGTTTAAAGAAACTTATTTGCCACGACATGAAAGGAGATATTGCCCCCCAGGATTTACTGACACTGATTACAAGAATGCAGACATAGTACCAGGTATGTGGAGGACTGAAGTTGAACAAGATACAGGCCATCATCCAGTGGGAGGAGGAAAAATTCAAAAGCAGCTAAAGAATCAACCAAAGATGTGAGAGCTGCATTAAAAATTTCTTCAACTCAACAGCAGGTGCTGTACCATGGCAGAATAAATATGTAAACAAATGACATTTTCAAACAAAATTGAACACCACTTTATGTTAATATTTTTAACACCACTTTAACACAGTTTTTATGTAAGAATATTTATATTCATGTCCAACATTGAACTGAACTTTACCATTCGACAGGTATAATTTTCATTTTTACAGGAACATTCTTATTTTAAACCCAAATGCAAAGGACAGTTTTTAAGACCTACTTGTGATTGCTTGCAGGAAGAATAAAAACCTTTGAGACATTTTAGGAAGCAACAGGATTGAAAACAACTCATTGGCAAAGAAAAACAATAGTCAACATTTGGGAATTTGCAAGCCCTATAACACTAGATCTGGCAATTTATGTTGTAAACAAATTTTTCACCTTTTTAGAAATCAGACACCCCTTATAAATATCCCTTTTATACCCTCTCCTATTACTTGTTCAGTACCAAATTTTACACACTTTTAACTTTGGTAGCAATCAGACAATCCTTTTTATACCCTGTCACATTACTTGTTCAGTATTAATTTTGATTGTCTCGTTTCCAGAGTATGGGTTTAGAATAATGATCATTATGTTGATATAGCATCACATGTAACAAGTAATTATTGTAGAACATATTGGAATATAATTGTTAACAACAGTAGTCATTAAAAATGTTAATTTTATGATAATAAGCTGTTTTACTAATGCTGTAGCATGTATAATTTTAGTAAAAAGAAAACACTGAAAAGAAACTCATAGTTTATTATCTAAAAGTGAGAAAACCCAACCCATGCATACAAGAACTCCTTTTTATCAAAACTTGACTGAGCCAAGCACTTCTAGAATGAGAAGATTTAGAAGTAAAGGGGGAGTCCCTTTTAAATATTAAAAAAAAACAGAATATTTTAAATTCAAGTATTCATATTGTACATTGCAAAGTTTTTGCTGTCTACTAAAATTAGGTTCAGTTAAGGTGCATAAAACATGCAGAATATGCAAAACAGATACATTTTGGTTTTCAATTCTTGTTCTAAATTGTTCAAAATTCTGAAAAAACATAATGATGAACAAAAGTAGCTTCCATTACTATAGTAATAAATCCTTTTTTTATCAAATTGAAACAAGTTTACACATTGAAAAGTCTAAGTAAAGTTGTCTGTAGGTTGTATTTTAGTAGGTTCCATAATTTGACAAAAGGTCAATTAGGGTTTTCAAATAAAAACAAGATAATTCAACAAAAAATATACTTTCTATGCCAACAAAATTAACCAGAAACATTACTAAAATAATCGGGCATCAACCTTGGGTTGAGGTACAAAGAAATTAATCTTCTTTCAAAAGTTTTCCCCAAACTCAGCTTCAAATAGTAATTGTTGTATCTGGCATTTTACACGTGCCTTTTGTTTAGAATCTAAACGTTTTAACTGAGGGACGAGACTCTTCATATATAGGCTGTTCTCATCTTGATCGCTTTTTGATGGTGTTGACTGTGATCTTTCTTAATTCTTCCAGAATTGCAAAGTCAACATAGTCACTTGTTTTCTTCTTCCTCTTTCCAAAAACGTTCATCTTCATGATAGGTGTCACACACTCACTGTTCGAATGATCACTCGACTCAGGTGGTGGCAGAGGGCTTGCAGGCGTCAAATCGCCTGCTTCGCTTTCCCAATCTTGGCCTATCTGAAAGCAATTAATTGTTGTCAGGTCTTCGCACCGTTCTGCACTGTCCATGGCTTGCATCCAGGGCCAACTCATTCTTTTTAAACCACCGGCATCACCAGATTTACCACAATCTGCTTTAAGTTTTTTTCTGTACGTGTCTCTGAGATCGCGCCATTTCTCTCTGACACAAGTTGGCCGTCCTTCAAGTCCCAGTGACTTGGCGGTTTCCATCCATGCCCATTCTTGAGCATTCTTGTTTCTGTAAGGTGTATGAAACTTCTTCCATACAACTTCTTTATTTTGTACGACATCAATCAGTTTTTCAACTAATTCATTGCTCCAGTCTATTTTCGCGAGATTATTCGTTTCATGTGGTGGCAGAGGGCTTGCAGGCGTCAAATGGCCTGCTTCGCTTTCCCAATCTTGGCCTATCTGAGAGCAATTAATTGTTGTCAGGTCTTCGCACCGTTCTGCACCGTCCATGGCTTGCATCCAGGGCCAACTCATTCTTTTTAAATCACCGGCATCGCCAGATTTACCACAATCTGCTTTAAGTCTTTTTCTGTACGTGTCTCTGAGATCGCGCCATTTCTCTTTGACACAAGTTGGCCGTCCTTCAAGTCCCAGTGACTTGGCGGTTTCCATCCATGCCCATTCTTGAGCATTCTTGTTTCTGTTAGGTGTATGAAACTTCTTCCATACAACTTCTTTATTTTGTACGACATCAATCAGTTTTTCAACTAATTCATTGCTCCAGTCTATTTTCTCGAGATTATTCGTTTTCGACGCCATGCTTCTTTCTGGATGGGCAATCTCATCAAGCAACGGTTGGGTAATCCGATCCGAAGTACTCAAAAACTGGCGCTCAGGACAGCATAGCGGTCAAATCTTTGATTGGCTGAGAGCTCTGTTCGCTGCCATGTTCTAAGCCAATCAGCACACAGGATTTTCACAACAAAACCGCCTCGCAGCTAGAATTAGGCCCATTTTCGCCATTTCAGCGTGTTTTTACCACATTGTCTACAAAAAACATTGCATGCCTCTACAAAGCGAATTTCCACTTTATATTTTGTCCAGTTTATCATCATGCGTTGCTATTTAACCTATATTGGCGCCACTGTTCGATCGCAAAGAATAATATAAAAAAACACCTCGCAAATGATCGGTAAATTTCGTGTCGAGATTCAGGTTAATTAGGTTTTTACCTCTCCCCACCCAAAACGCTATAGACATTTCACATTTAAACAAAATCAATTATATACTTACCTTAAATATAGGAATGGTTCATAATCCCGTCAAAGATGCACTCACTGTTCAGCCTTAGATTCGGCGGGGATCGCCAATTTAATCATCACAACGGTACGAAAGCTCTCATATTCACCCTCGAAATCAATAAATGTATCTTTGTCCTCTGGAATCAAAATCTGCTTCATAAAAGTGAAAAATTTTCAGCAACAGCCCAAAGTAATTTCAATCATGATTGTCCAGACAATTGACCATTATTACTAATTTTATGTGATGAAAATGGCGAATACACTCACGCGGTAAGACTGGGATCTAATAAAATTTGGAAACGGCGGGAAAATTTCAAGGATGCGTTTTCGTCAATTTTTCTAAATTGATTTTCCCGCCGTTTTCAAATTTTATTAGATCCCAGTCTTACCGCGTGAGTGTATTCGCCATTTTCATCACATAAAATTAGTAATAATGGTCAATTGTCTGGACAATCATGATTGAAATTACTTTGGGCTGTTGCTGAAAATTTTTCACTTTTATGAAGCAGATTTTGATTCCAGAGGACAAAGATACATTTATTGATTTCGAGGGTGAATATGAGAGCCTTCGTACCGTTGTGATAATTAAATTGGCGACCCCCGCCGAATCTAAGGCTGAACAGTGAGTGCATCTTTGACGGGATTATGAACCATTCCTATATTTAAGGTAAGTATATAATTGATTTTGTCTAAATGTGAAATGTCTATAGCGTTTTGGGTGGGGAGAGGTAAAAACCTAATTAACCTGAATCTCGACACGAAATTTACCGATCATTTGCGAGGTGTTTTTTTATATTATTCTTTGCGATCGAACAGTGGCGCCAATATAGGTTAAATAGCAACGCATGATGATAAACTGGACAAAATATAAAGTGGAAATTCGCTTTGTAGAGGCATGCAATGTTTTTTGTAGACAATGTGGTAAAAACACGCTGAAATGGCGAAAATGGGCCTAATTCTAGCTGCGAGGCGGTTTTGTTGTGAAAATCCTGTGTGCTGATTGGCTTAGAACATGGCAGCGAACAGAGCTCTCAGCCAATCAAAGATTTGACCGCTATGCTGCTCAGGACAACTTTTTGACGGCTTTCTCATTGGCTGGAACCTTAATTTCTTTGATAACGAGGTTTCTTTTTAAAACATCCTAACCCCCGTGTTGTTAGCGTTACAAAATATACACTTACGTTCAAAAAGTAAACGGTTTTGCAACGGGAACTTCTTCAGATTTGGGCAGTCTTTCTCCAGATAATCTAGGCCTACGTATCCCCAAAGTGGAATTAAAAGTTAAGAAAATGCTTCAAATACAGAAGGGTTGAATGGCCTAATAACGGCAAAGTCACATGACCTTCATAAAATTTTAGAGCAGATGTCCAAACAAATTCAGCTTTTTAATTTTACGTTTGCATAATAAAGAAATTTATAAAAGAAATTACAAAATCAAAATTTTAAGCTTCAAATAAAGTTTGCTACATCAACGAAAATGCTACAATTTTATCAAATTATTGCATTTACTCGAGTCACTTTTAAAACTGCGTAACATTCAAGGAGAAGCCATTGTATTCGTCGGCGATGTTTAATTTTTGTTATGAGAGAGCATTTTCTTCCTATAAAGCTGGAAAATTTGTATTTGTTCATGATTTTTATAGCCATGTTTTTGCTTATGTTCCAATATTTAGCTTCTTTTTACATGACAACATAATTTCTAGTAAGGATTTCAACCTATTACTTCGCAGTTCCCTCAGTAAAGACCTTTCGTCCCACGGCGTCGTAAACTTCTTCGGTCTGCCATCCCTTGATAAATATTTTACTGATCTTGTACGGAAAATCTTTTTACACACCAGAAAAGCTGCACTTATCGAGCAGCCGACAATTGATGCAATTTCACGAAATCCATTTGCTTTATTTTAGTAGAAAGCAATTTGTAAGCGCTTCTCTTAACTCAGTTCTTGAATTCCAAGCAGGGGATCTCTTAACATACAAACTAGTGGGGAAAATCCCCACCAGGCCCATAAATTTCCCCACTAGTTGGCCCATGATTCCCCACTAGCAAGTGCCCTTTTGTTGAAAATTGTTTTAAACACCAATTTGACTTATCTCCAATTACTGTTCGTTGTGTCGTTGTCGTGTTATATGTGTCAAATTATTCGTTATTTCTTTGGTCTTATTGCTGTCAACCAATCTCTGTTTGAGGTTCTTGCACTACACCAAGGCGAGGCAATGAAATCCGCGGGAAAAGATGCTTGCGTCATTGATCTCCAAACATGCCAATATCTGAACGCTCGTTGAAAAGAAAGCAGAAAGAAGCTCAAGAAATTGCTTCAAAATGCAGAAAATTAACAAATTTTTATGGATCAAAATTAAAAACGGACAACAAAGGTACAGAAGAGAATGAAATAGGAGCCTCCAGCCATCCAGATTCACCTCAAGCGGAAGAAATTGAAAGCCAAGATATTAACAACCCGCAGCAATCAACACACACTGTTCAAACACAAAAAACAGCCAGTGTATTTTATTACCACGGGATTAAGCTGGATCTTAAGTTCATTATTGAAAGTTTTCCAGAACTGCAAAGCTATACAGCAAAGAAGAATGGGAAAAAACGTCTTCATGATGTTTGCAATTTATGCAAAGAATATTTGGACGTGGCAAAGAAATACTCGCGAAATGAAAAAATTGGTATTGCAAATGGGGTCAGAGCAGATGATGAAGAACGACTCAAACTAATCATTGATCATGTATTTTCAGAAATGCACAAAGCAACGAGAAATCAGAAGCAATTGGAGCTGATGTGGGAAGAGAAAAGTGCTTATCATCCATTGTTGAACGGTTTAAAAAAAGCCAACACCAATGTAGTTAAATTTTTGGTAAACATGGCATTTGATTTATACAATGACTGTCTTTGTGAAACTATTTCTGCTCACTCATGGCCAGCAAGGTCTTTAACAACGCTTGCAGCCACTCGACTCATATCCCTTATGGAAGATGAAGGTCCAGATGCAGTTCTACCAGAGTTCAAACCAACAAATGTTGAGTTCCACGACAGGGATCCAATGTGCTACAGAGATATGTTGTCTTCAGTTCAAGCCATTGAACTGCAGAAAGTAAAAGAAATGTTTCTGGAATGCATAGTCTACAGCATGCAAATAGATGGCAGCGTCAGTAAGCACATGAGAGATCACAAGTTTGTCAGTAGTACAATGTCAATGACAAATGGCGACAGGCGTACAGTTTTTATGGTGATGCACTCTCCAGAAGAAAGAGGGGCCCATGGCTTGCACGAGACTGTGAATCAAGCTTTAAAGGTATGTGAGGCAAATGAAGATAAATTAGTCGGAATAACAACGGATGGTGAAGCTGCAAATACTGGGCGAAATGCCGGGCTTTGGAAGCTTCTCGGTGACCAGTTGGAAAGGAACATTTTTACATTCTGGTGCTGTGCCCATCGTTCAGATCTTGCAACCGAGGCAATTATCAATTCTGTCCCAGAGCTAAAGATTTGGAAGTCATCACTGATTGGTGTTGCTACATATTTTCGTACATCAACTTCAAAAAAGAAAATGCTGGAGAAAGCAGCTATTGAGATGAAGCAATTTCCACGGCATCATGACGTACGGTTTGCTCAACATTTCCTCTCACTAATAGATGCTGTTCTTACGAACATCAAAAGATGTAAACAAGTTTGGGGAGAAATTACAAGAAATGGAGACCGCAAAGATAAGAGGGAGGCCTCAGGATATCTGAATACGTGGAACGAAAGACAGATTTGGCTCACAGCACTAATGGGTGATATATTCGAGGTTTTCACAAGCTTAGAGAACCAAATGCAACGTGATGATCTTCTGCGTCCAGATATATTCACTTGTTCTAGCATGGCACAAAGGAAACTTGATTTGTTGAGCGGCACACCCTACCCAGGAAAGCGTGAATCAAAAACTACACTACCATGGGAAAACATCCAAACACAGAGATCAAGACAAACGCACAACACTTTGGTGCCAACTAACAGACGAAATGAATCTGCAATTCGCATTGAAATAACATCTTCAGCGAAAAAATTTCTAAGTGAGCGTTTGCACCCAGAGCAAGAAAAAATTTTGTTGAGTATGAGCGAATTGTTGAGTGCAAGTACCCTGGGGAAATTTGTGGAAAAAGGAATAGGGATGACCCAGAGGCTTTTTCCAGGGGAAGAGGGTCGCTTTGCAGATGAATGTTGTGAACAGTGGGACAAAATCGAAAAAGTGCCGCATCTTCCAGAAGGAAGCGACATTGGTTGTAAACTATCAGTACGTCTGAGAAAGCTCTTGCCTATTACAGATGGCACCGTTCAAAAAGTGCTAGCTGCTATTGGAAGTATGTCACCACATTCCATGCAAACCGAGAGGATTGTGTCTCATCATAACATCATTGTTGAAGATTCAAGAACAAACATGACTGAAGACACAATCAACGCCAGACTGCTTATTGCCCTAAACGGTGTTGGAACAGCTCATTATGATCCACGGCCAGCTGTTGCCCATTTTCTTTCAGCACGTGAGCGACGAAACCGTCAACCAGACTTTGATACATACAGCAGACGGAAATTCGTGAGAAAGTTTTTCAGACAGACCGGACATTTTTAAGACTTTTGTAGCAAAATATTTGTACCAAAAAGTTTATTCTTATAGCTCTAAATGCAGAAAGCATCATGATCTTGAGTACTATAATCAAATTGTTTTATCTAGTGTTTTTCTAACTATACGCTGCATGGGTGTAAGGAGTTATGTGCAAGACAGTGAAAACCTTACCAACTATGCATACTCGTCCATTTACTTTTGTTTTTGCCGTCAGTTGCGTTACATTAAGGAAAGTGCCCTTTTGCGTAAATTCCCCACCAGTAAAAATTTCTTAAAAGATCCCCTGATTCCAAGAGCCTCCAGGTTTTCGCCTCAAGGCCTATTGAAATTTTATGGTCGACGTTTTTTAATTGTTTGGCGTAAATAAAATACTTCGAAACATCAACAATGCCTTGTGGAAGCAATAAATGTCTTCAAAATTTCGAAGTGTGTCCCAATACTTTTTGAACGTAAGTGTAGGTTGATATAGCAAAATGCAAAATATAGCAAAATATCGTTGTAGAGAAATGGCAGAAAACTGATTGCTGTTTTCAAATATTTTGAAAATGGGAATTCTATCGCAAAGCGTACAATGAAAAACACGTTTTTGCATTCGCCCTCTACTGAAAATAGAAACACATTGTGTACATTTTTGTAGGAACTTTTTGTCCAGAGCAGGGCCGCAAATCCCGGTGGGACGGGGGGAACTGGACCCCCCCCTAAAATGTGGAGCAAAACGATTTTTTGGAGAAATTACCATCATTTTCCTTGAAAGAAAGAAATCCCTGGTAGCCGGGTTAGAACTAAACTACGTTTTTCTGTGTTATTGCAACAAACCTCAGCCAATAAGGGTATTTTTGTAAGCAGACTGGTTTTTATAATTTTTACAAGATAAAAACTTACCGTTTTCTACCTTTTTTACCGTTTTATTTTTGAAAACAAAGTACAAAATAAAAAGAGAGCAATCTGTCATTTTATTTGACCTATTTACTAACTTATTTACGTACATTTCTATTATTTGTCTATTATTTGCTTTTATTCAGTAAATCACTTTTTGTATCATTAAAATGTATTCATTTTTGATGTGTTAACATGGCCTACTGAAAGCACTCAAAATAAGGAAGACGCACATTTCTGTTTAGAAAGCAAATTTCTACCAATCAATACAACAGCGTCCCATATTTCCCCAAAGTCTGTCACTTAGGTTTAAGCATGATTCTTCCCCTCCAAAATTTCACCCAATAAACAATAATCTGTGTTCTTCTGAAAAACACCGAACTTTCTATCCTGAGCGATTCTAGTTTTTTATTAAATTTAGTCTGGGGGATGCCTTTCTAGAAGATAAAATTTCAAAAATTTATTTCCGCGTCGTACCCAACCATGGTGGGTCCTCCTACGACAGTTAACTTGATTCTTAGCTCCCAAGGTTCAATTTCTTGGGGCCATCTCTGAAAAATGTTATCCATCCAATTATCAACACAAGTCAATGTACTAAGGAATATCTGTAAATACCTTCTATAGAGCAGAAGGTCTCGAGAAATCCAAAAATATTGACTTTTGTTTTTAAAGTAATTTGCCCCTCAACTGTTTCCATAAAACATAACACATACCCTTGTGGTGCCATGACCCACTGCATACTTTATATTCATTCGCTCTGCTGACTTGAAAAATACTTTTTCCAATTTTGCAGTTATCTGTATTTTTCAGAATTTTTATAGGAATAATTTTCAGTGAGACAACAACTTACAACAATTTTTGAAGAACAAGCAAAGCAGCGTTTACGTCGCTTGGAAGGAGAAGGAACCAAATTGTCTCCACATCGGTCCTCCGCAATCTGCATGCTCACTTTGGCAGTACGTGGATGGAAACAAGGGGAGTTATGGAGGAACCAACAATTTTTGAAAAATTTTGGCGTTGGAGGCTAAGAGAAAGTCCAGAATTTGCAACAGCTATCGGAATCCACACATTCGATGAGTATCTAGACAATTTAAGCGCTTCAGCATTTGAACGGAGAGTAGAAGAAGTCACCAGTCTGCTTAGTGAACTCATTAAGGAAAAGACAAAATGTGTCGATAAACAACTACTTATGAACTACAATCTACTGCAGTCAGAAATCGAGCAGTATCTAGAGGGAATGAAGTTCAAATCTTTTCTCTTCCCATTGAATCAGTTAGAAGGCCCACATGTTGATTTTCCTCGCCTTATTTCTTGGATGAAAACCGAGACTGTTGATGACTACAGAAAGATCCTCGCCAGGTTTGAACTCTTTCCTGTTCAGATTGAACAGCTTATAGAGCTTTTAAGACAAGGAGTTCAGGATCATTTTACAATGGCAGCTGAATCCATCGTTTCAGTACCTAAGATGCTAATGGCTGCTGCCAACACACCTATCAAAGATTCAAGACTGTTCAAGCCATTTCTCAACTTCCCTCACACAATTGATAAAAAGGAGCAAGAGAAACTGCAAGCATCTTCAGAGAAACTGCTTGCTGAAAAAGTTTTTCCAAGTTATCTAAAGATTGCAAAGTTCCTTGAGAAAGAGTACATTCTTTATGTGAGAGAAAAACCTGGGGTTGGTTGCCTCAAACATGGTTTAAAGTATTACCAAGAGTGCTTAAACTTTCACACATCAACAAGCCTTACCCCAGAAGAAATTCATAGCATTGGAAATAGAGAAGTGAATCAAATAAAAGAGAAAATGAAAAAAGTGATGAAAAAAGTTGGATTTGTAGGTAATTTACAGGCATTCCAACATTTCTTGAAGTCTGAGCCACAGTTTCATTTTAAAGATGAGGCTGACATTTTTTCAACTTACAAAAAGATTGCTTCAAAAATCAAACCTCTTCTGTGTCAAGTTGTCAAACATGTCCCAAGTCAGTCATATGTGATAGAACCAGTTCCAAAGGATGTGGCACCAGGGTACCCTGGAGCCTACTACTTAAACCCTTCTATTGATGGCACAAGGCCTGGAACATTTTATCTAAATACATATAAGGTAGAGGAAAGATCAAACATTGAATGTGTTTCATTGTCACTGCATGAAGCAGAACCAGGACACCATCTACAATGCTGTTATGCAATGGAACAAAAGGAGCTGCCAGATTTCAGAAGGTATATTGAGGATAGGGTATATTATCAAGCGCCAGGGAGGTTTGCTCTAAATACTGCATACTTGGAGGGTTGGGGTCTTTACAGTGAATACCTAGGGGAAGAACTTGGACTGTATGAAAATCAATATGAATTCTACGGAAGACTCTCTCATGAAATGCTACGTGCTTGCCGTCTTGTTGTTGACACTGGTGTGCATGCAATGAACTGGAGCCGTCAAGACTGCATAGATTATATGTCACAGAATACTGCTATGGCACAGACTGATATTATTGCTGAAGTTGATCGTTATATCACATGGCCAGGGCAAGCATGTGCATACAAGATTGGCGAAATAAAGATAAAACAGCTGCGTTTAAAAGCCCAAGAGCAGCTAGGTGAAAAGTTTGATGTAAAGGATTTTCATGGGCTTATTCTTAGCCTTGGTGCCGTCCCACTAAAGGTGTTGGAAGAGGCTGTGGACAAATATATAAACCAAGCTTGAAACAGGCAAAAATATAAAGAAAGGATGTTTGGAAAAATTTTGCAATGAGAATATTTTAATTGCAATTAAATCAGTCTCATCAAAGATAATTATAAAAATAATATATAAAACTAGTAACATCTGAATTACACCTTTGAATAGCTAATCAATCAGTTAGAGTTTACATTCATCATATAACATTTTTGTCTTCTATTTGACCAAAAAAAGTATCATAATGTCTATTTTTACATGATTGTCAATTCAAACAGTTTTATTTGTAATGATCCTCTTTTTAGAATCTCTACCAGAGATTTTTAGAATCTTTTAGAATCTTGATAAACCCCCATCCTTATGTATTTTGCACACGAGTGCTACAAGGAAAATAATTGTGTTGTGAAATAAGATCTTTTTGTAAAGAATTAAACTCATCGTTGTGAGAATTATTGTATGTGACATGTGTTTTTATGGATAACCACTCCAAAAACGTGAGATTTGTAAAGTTCACTTTTGTAGATCAAGTGCATTGGTGACGAATTGCGGATTTTGCGAATAACGCAGAGATTTTGCATACCGGACCGGGTTGTAAGTGAAATTTTTATCATCGAAAACTACCCTCTGCTGAATAAAGATGAGAATATATCTCAGTTTGTATTTCCCAAAATGACCAACTTGCAAATTTTGCAGAGTTAACATGTTTTGGACCTTGAGTTTTCCTTCTATGTCGCACAGTCTAAAGCTTGATTACATGAAATTTAATCATGTTTAATATGTGACAGGGTACGCTTTTTAGGTGCCCCTTGGGCTTTTGTTTTTTGGGCACAGATTGCACAATTGTGGAGTTTGTGTTTATTGCAGCAGTGCTCGAGTAAGCCTTACATTGTGTCTTTTATACGGCTATAGCAACAAACGTGCAAGTGTGCATTGGCCTTGGCTATATAAACTTTGTCTTAGCACAGTTTCATACTCACACGTTGCACCACAACTCGAAGTTGGACTTTGGATAGGAAAGGTTTTTCCTTTGCGACCCTGCCCACCCAACCCATGTCTAGATATTTTTAGGGGTTTTTATTTACATGCATGTTGACTTTCTATTTTTTTTTGTGCATTAGTTAATGGCCGTATGGCTTGCGACTTTTTGCATGAGCAAGGTGCTGCTAGTAGGCGGAAGAAGGCCATTGTTCTTCTCTTCAACCCCCTCAGAAACGGTTTGGGTTTTATTTATGGCCGTCTTTGCGATTGGCGCACCGACAACCCAAAAATAAATGGTTCAAATGATGAGAGAACACCACCTTCAGTCTTATGATTGACAATGGTAAAACATTCTGAGAACTATCTTACCCTTATATGCTAATGGTTTTCGTTTAGTAACCTGGAACAAATATTAAGCCAGATATGCGTGCTTTCTGGATTTCTGGTGCTAAGCCAGATATTTGCAGAAACATAATTCCAAATTTAATTCTCCTTCCTGTTTGTTTTATCTTTGCCAAGTCCAAAGCCATATAAAATCTATCCTATACTTTAGTCAAGTCCCTTAATCTAGAGTAAAAATCAAGGTTACAAAAGGCCCCGCACATCCAAGGCCTAAAATAAGAATTTTTTACAGATCCACATTTCTTATAAAAATTGGGCGTGGTACTTTGCTGCGATTGGCAAAATGGGCGTGACAAATATAGAAATTGCTTCTATAATGCAAATAGGATGTTTTAATTGGCCAATTTTAATGAATGGAAGTATAAAAAGCTAATTCTTTACAGTATATGGATTTCAGCAAGAAAATTAGCAACATACAGTGTTGTCTTAGCTTGTGAGCAAAAAGTTATCGAAAGGAAACCTTTGACATGGTTTGTTTGGAGCTCCGTAAAAGTTATTTTTTCTTTCCTTTCTCCTTCGAAATCCAACTTAAATCATTCTTGCTTCCCAGACTCTAGTGCTTTTGGTTTTTCGGAGCCATGTATTTGTAGTTGTTCACGGAATTCGAAACTTGCGATTTTCATATATTTGTTAAGTGTTTCAGGAGTTATACTCCTTGTTTTGCCAATCTGTTACTATCTTTTTGTAGATGGGAATCAGCCTCTCTACATCGGCAGAATTAGGGTTTGCTGCGAGAATGTGTGTCATTGTCTCGCCTGGTAGAATTCCTCTGAAACAAGTCTCAGATCTCTGTGATCTTAGTAATTTATTTCTCGAATTTCAATACACGATTGAATGAAATCTTGCATAATTGCCCGGGGCAAAAGCTGAGTGAGGCCTTCAAAAGTCATTTTGATTGCATTAAGCCCATCAAATTCTTCGTCATCAAATCTTTTCTTCAATAAAATTTGATCCTATAAACGAGAATCTTGTTACGGATGGCAAATAATCTCTTCTCTCACATATGTACAAATTGTGCTTGTCTCTTATCTCTATGGTCTCTTCTTATTCTCTTTTCGCGTAGTTTGAAAGCATGATCTTTCCCCCTATCTTGTTGGTAACGCAAACACCACGCACCAGCCCATAGGGGAATAGGTGGAACGGAGCTAGGGGGCTTGCCCTAGATTTTTATGGCCACACCCTTTGAAACATCGGAAAAAAGTTGCTACTTTCTGTCCTTATTCTTCAACATAACGCTAAGAGAGGATTTCAATTACTATAAAAATACAAAGCCGAGCAAGATAAAATACAAATTTATCTTTGATCAGACAAGTTAAAGCACCAGGAAAAAGACAAAAACGGGTGTCCAGTCAAGAAGAACTGCTACTAATGGGTTCGTTAGCGTAAACTTTCAAACCATTTTCTAACCTATGATTGCAAAAAAGTAAGGGAGGACTATAGCCCCTGTTATGAAACATTCCCAATTAAATGTTCCTCCCAGATACCACCGAGAGGTATATTATCGTTCAACTGCTTTAGCCTTGAGAAGGATTCTTTCCAATGCTTTTCCAATTCAAAACACCTTAGTTGAATTGTTTTGCAACTTTTTCTGAAATCTACTTGAATCTACATAAACCCCAAAATACATTACGGGCAGAAAGTCATATAGGCTCAGTGTTTTTTATGTAAGTCGTAAAAGCAAACTAACTTGAGATGATGTCTTGAAGTTGAGTTGAAGATGTATACCGAGTCCATCTTTCTTCAAAACAGCACGACAATATCATAAAGCGCAATTGAGTTTTCTCCGCATGTACAGAAGCTTCGAGATTTGGAGCTTCTTTATTCTTTTTATTGTCCATTGCTTATTTCTTATAGCAATTTACTTATAAAAAATGAGTGCAATCCATAAGGCTGGAATTGGGCTTTCACTTTGCATTGAAAAAGATGTTCCTAATTCTATCTTAGGCGTTTTAATTGGTATTTTATGCTGCACTTTTAAGAAAATGCGCTATTTACATATCCACACTTTCTACAATTACAGTTCCACAATTTCAATTTGCAACTCCACAAAGTGAGTCAGATTCACGCTTATTTTAGGCCAGGGTATCTCATCCCCAGGAAGAAAGCAAAAAGCATTTCAGCCATTTCAAGTTTAGAACAGCTTCTGCATAAGAATAACTCTGTGTGGTTACACAAGAAAAGAAAAATTACTGGTCATTACATTTGTTTCAAAGGTTCACCTAACTGAAATATAAACAACACCAACAATGAGAAAGAACGTTTATGAGAGTAACAGGTGATCCATGCAAATTTACATGAACTACTTCAAAAACAAGGTCAACGATCACCCGCCCTGTTAGAAGGCACATACCAGTGCAAAAGATCTAAACAGTGGATCGAGAAAATTGTTAAAAAAGGCCGGCTTTGCAAGATAAGGTACGATATTCCTAATAGTTAAACTTTGTTTTCAAAAAAATGCTTAATGTTTATGTTGACATTTTGAATGAATTGAGATGAGATTTTTTTTGCATCGAAGATATTTGTAGTTTTTAACTGAAAAGTTGCTAATCCAGTACATTCGAGCCTGTCCGATCTTTTCTGCAATTTGCACCCCAAACAGAAAGCAAAACAAAATTATCTGGATTTTGGTTAGGACGATCACATTCTCTTGTGATCAGGATGATTGGCTAGACTATCAGAAGAAGCATTAATTCACATCCAGAGGTGCCGCCAAAAATCTTCCGACAGGGGGTTGGAGCTTCCGACAGGGGGCTAGAATGACTAAAATATGCAGTTCTCGTACGTTATTTTGTACAATTGGCTCCGACAATAGCCTAAAACTTCCTCCGATGGGGGGTTAGATGCTTCCGCCGGAGAGGCTGTAGCCCTTCCCTGGCGCCACAACTGATCATTTCTGAAGGAAATCTGTGGCCAGATGCACACCTAGGGTACCCTTGGCGGTTGTGCAAGCTTAGGTACCCTTTGCAAAACAAAAAAGGCCGTGAGAAAAATTGAGTAAAACGTTGCTTTCCTGAACACCAGGACCCAGGCAAGTCGAATGTCCTTGGGTGGAGTTAGGTTAGAGTAACTATACTACCTTTATATATCATAATGACGTCGCTTTAAAAGCATGCATGATGAAACATTAGCTTTCAATCTTCAATTCTAGGTGAGAGAAAAACAGCAGATCTTTAAAATGGGCGCTGGAGATGCTATATGCACTTTGTTCTGGACTCTGGTTTGGATAATTCTTTTGTTACCAGCCCTAATAATTGGTTTCGTTTGCGCTTTTATCTATGTACTTCTTTCGCCAGTCAGTGCGTGTTGCGATTCTTGTCGTTCGATAACAGACAGTTTACGTAAGGGTGTTGAGCTACCTTATGACGTCACCACAAAAGCAAGAAATGGGACCAAGGGTTGTTAATAGAATGTGCCGTATGCAGTGGAAATCAGTTCCAAAGTCGAATGGCCTACGACCCTAAATAGAAGGGCCAAAGAGAAGGAATTTTGAATTAAGATGAAAAAAGGTTGCGTTTTTGTCAATAAAAAACAACAATGTGTCAAAGTGGTCATTTCGCAACTGCACAAAGAAAGGATGTTCATGAACAGCTTGCGTGAACCAGATCAATGACCATATAAACGGAAATTCGTCTAAATGGCCAAGTAACTATCCGAAACCAAGAAGTCATTTGAGTTACTGTTGGGTCGTCAAATAACTGTTTGCAATGGATTTCTTGTTATTGGATACATTACATATCATTATATGTATTGATTAAATACATATGCATCGAATGAATATTCATGAAACTAAGATGCTCTATATACACGCGTTAAAATTACTTTATGTATCAGAGCACTTCAAATCACTAATTAATACTTTAATAATGTTCCTTTGACTAGTTTTTCAATCTGCTAAAGTATTTTTACTCATTGAAAAAGGTACAAAATACGCGCTCATAAAAAGTACATCGGACACTAAGCTGGAAAAAATGTGCGCTCTCTTTCCACTGTCTGTGTTTCTTTGTTTTATATAACCTCTGTTGGGGATTGAACATAAGTAACTGTTGGGAATCGTACACTGCCAACAGGAAGAGGGAACGTAACTATGGACAAGGACATCATAGAAAAGAAAACAAGAGAACCATCTTTGCTAAGTTATAAGTGCACCCTTTTAGTTTCGTCGAAAAGACTGTATACAGGTAGAATAAAAAGCGTTTGCTCGTTTCTTACATCTCTAGCTTTTCTCAAAAGCGAGACCATGACTCCATCTGGTATAACAACAATAATCGCTCCAAACATGGACTTTCACTTTGTTGGGTAAGGTTCAAAATAGCCCAGGGCCTTCAAAAGCGAAGGGTTGCTGATGGATTATCCTCCTTCTCATAATTTCCTAACAGTGTTAACTTATTCCTCTGAGAGAGTATTCAAAAAATGTACATCTCCAACAGCTGCCCCCTATATGAAAAATATACTTCCCCCCTATGATAAATTTACATGTTACAGAAAAATTTAGAGAAAATATATCAATTTTAGTATACTAGCTATATCTTTTCTGGGAAACAGTTTCAATCGAGATCCCTCAAAACCCATTCGACACTGTAAGTTTAAAAAGCAAAGATAACTTATTTCACACCAATCAAGCCTTACGATCAGTCTGAATTCAGACTGATTACAAGTCTGCATAGATTCAAGATGAAATGATGACAAGTAAGGATAGAATTATTAATGAAGTTACCAATTCATTGTAGAAATTTAAGAAATCATTTTAAACAAAGTAAATTAAACCAAAAAAAAAAATCTTTCTGAAAACTAAACATAGCAGATATCTATTGCTTCAAAAAAATGAAAATAATTCATTAATATTACGATGATTTGCCGTTTCTAAATCAGAAACTCCCCGCAAAGAGAATTTTTTAACTAATTCATAAACATTCAATCGAGGACACAGAAGTAATATTTTCTGTCATCAAATTCTGTATTGACAGCCACCAGTTAATCCATGTATCCAGTTAAAATTGAAATTTCTTTAAGCAGTGATTAATTACGGATTTCATACTGCTACAAAAAGCTTTCTGTCAAACATAAATTCCCTTTGCAAACCTGGTGGCAAACAATCCAGTAGTTTTACACGACACAATTTTGGCAATAACCATTATTGAATTCAAGTCAATTTTTAAGTAAAAAACAACATTATCAATTCAGCAATAATTGTTTCAAACGTTTGCAAGAATGCATCATATATTGATCTATCAATCTACAACTAGGTTCATAGATTCACCATTAACATTTTACAGAATCATAGCACCCACTTCCCCAATTGCTTTTCATCTGAAGTGGGAGCAATCAGAAAGGATTATATCTTCAAGATGAACAGTAGCGTGAGTGTACAATTTATTAGGTTTCCTGGCACATCACATCTTATTTCAGGTACAAATAATCAATGAGTAATGGGCCGCCGTGTAGTTGTGTGGTTAGCAGGTGCCATCGTGTGTGGATTCACATATGAGCTTGTTTCTGACGAAAATGGCTGCCAGTTCCAGACAAAGATGTCAATTGCAATTGCTTGGAATATCACACACACTCCAACAAATATCATAAAATAATATGCACTTGCTTGCAGTACGCCATTATGATACCACCAAGCCTATGGAGAAGAAGGGATTCACTGTACAGGAACACAGGAGGAAGGAAATGATAAGATTTTAACTTTAAGCTCAGAGGTTGCACAGCATCTTTTCCCTTTTTTGTGTTCTACTCATTGACAAGAGATATAGGTTGAGTGGGCACAAATAGGTTGGGAAGGAAAGGCACATATGGGTTTGGTTTTCTGAAGGCAGCAAAAAACCATGTGAGCTTGTACAGAGGGATAGGCATAGAGAAACGAGGGCTTTTGATCAAACATATTAAATAAAAGTAAGTTGATGGTAATTAACATTGATATGAGCCTTCTACTATCTAGTAGCAACCATATTTTGAGGCATGTAATTAGCCATGTAAATACCAGTTGAGGTGTCCCAACCCTCAAAATATTTTCTAATAATTCAAAAATTGGAGTGATAAAAAAATCTGATCTACATCAGAGTATAATATTACACAATGCTTATGCAAAGAATATGCTCAATTCAGAAGGGAACTGCCCTAGCTGGGCAGTTTCTACAAGTAAAGGCTTACAATAAATTGGATTATGTTTCTGTAAGTAAAGGCTTAAAACAATCACAGCACAATAGTAGTAAAAAATAACAATTTGCTTTTTGTTAGTTATTCCAAAAATTATCTGCCAATTTACGTCTCCTGCATGTAATAAGTTGATAAAGACGTATTCTCAAAAGAGACTTACCAGAAAGCCAGCAATGATACTGCTCACTAAGAAAAAGAAAAACGGTAGTGATGAGCTTCGCAAAATTTTTTCAACAAAAAATACAGTGATCTGTTATGTTAAATGTTGGAAGCATAGTGAGCAAGTAGTAAGAGCAGAAACATGCAGCCTGCTAGCCTGATAACTGAAGGATAATGGGCTGGTTATCAGACTAGCAACCTGCATCCCGTTGGAAAATTTCACCCAACAGCTGCTTTTTAGTGGCCATTGGATAATTCATATTTTACACGAAAATTTGTCGAGAGTTCAGAAAACATAAGTCAAAAAAGCCTGGAAAAATTTCAATCTGTACAAAATATCAATCTCAAAGTGAAAATTGTTGTTCCTCATGCAAATTAATGACACCCGCAAAAAAATTATGCCTGCATTCCTTTTTATAATGGTGAAGTTCACTGACAAAAATATTCTTAGAATTCAAAAAAAGAGAAAATACTGACAGGAAATTAATGAAAAGTTACTTACACAAAATGTTAATCATGCACAGGTAAAGAGTGTGTTTCTTTGAACCTTTCACAAGGCAGAAAACTATTGCTAGCTGTCAATGAAATTGTTGTATCCATTAGAGAGCAATAAAACAGAGCTCAACTTCTTTCACTTTAAAAGAAATTCGAAATATTGGAATTCTAATCGAACAAAAAAACAAACCAAATTATTTTTTCAAGTTCTATGCTATGCTTCTATGCATTTCCATTAGTTTGATTGCTGACCTATTTCAAGTTCAAATCATGTTAAGCTCCAGTAAAAAACTATTCTGGTTGACTTTTTTTTGAAATATACAAAGTAACAAATGTCAAGTGACTTTTTATACATCAACAATATTAAAATAAATCAAACAATTATTGTAGGAATGTAATGTATTGCATCTGGAGACACCCCGCAATACTTTGCATCTGGAGACATCCCTATCTCAGTTTTTTAGCTATTTAAATTGGGTCAGATATCAAAAGTTAATTGAATATGTCAAAAAACATTGTTAGCAATGCTTCTGATGCTCTGATTAAAAACCATCTTGTGAATACTTACTATTACAATTATTGCAGTTATAGCCGTGAAAATTCTTGCAAAAAGAACCTAAAATATAATTAAAAAAGTATTGAGCTTTTAATTGCTTCATGTTAGGCATAGATAACTTAATATATACTTGTTTCTTAAAATGAAAAACAAAATGCATCAAAAGAAAACATTCTAAAAGAATAGCAATAAAATTAAAATTTCAATTTTGACAAAGTTTGATCATTAAAGAGAGGATAAACAACATCAAACTTTATTTTCATAACGACATTGGCTGAAAAAAACAGCACCACCAGAAAAAATGCAAATCCCTTCTTTGTTTTGCATTGTAGTTGTTTTATAGAATTGTATTTCTTTGATTTTGAAAAGCTTTTTTTGTTTAATTCAAAGTAATATTTATGAAATTGTATTGTAGTGGAATTTTAAAATTAAAGGAACTGAACTGAACTGAACCACAACACAACTCAATACTGCCAATAGATATATGGGGAAGGGGCCTTTCCCCGGGGAAAGGTCTACCCATTTTAAATTCTCTTTTATATGTTGCAACATCAACGTTGATGCAAGCGTAAGTTTGAAAGTTGGCAAAAATGCTTTTGTTTATACAGATTACATGGCTTCACTGAAAATCTAAGACACAGCAAGCTTTTGTTCTAGACAAAGTTTTGATTTGTTACCCAGTCTGCAGAGTATGGCACGTGCACACCGGAGATATTTTTGTGCAAAACCTGTTTCACACCCGTATTTTTGGGTGTGGCAACTAAGATGGGTGTGGCTTGGTGTGGTCCCATAGAAAATGTCAGCTGATAAAAACAAGCACAGTTGTGCATGAACAATTTGAGATATCATGAATCTTACTTGACAAAAATACAAATAAAAACTTGCGCTATCTTCAACAGTATACTTCACATACATTTTTACAATGAATTGCAAATTCACAAATTTTAACCACAACAGGGAAAAATAGTCGGTGCACACCTGCACACCAGACATTTTTGGTGGTGCACACCGTCACACCAGGCTTT
The DNA here is from genome assembly GCF_013076305.1 of Rhopilema esculentum. Next base: position 5,769,429 of record NW_027019640.1, read on the forward strand.
TTGCTCGTGCACACCGGAGATCTCGTCGAAAAGTGCCATACTCTGCCGACTGGTTTGTTACCATGTTGTTTATGCATATATGCACATACCAGACTGGAAACTTTGCTTCTTGCGCGGGCAAGTTTATTTTGAAAATTTGAGACTGCGCGCCTGAAATCATGCACTCTTAGTTATTTTTATTGTTAATAATGTTAAATCCTATTGTCAAGGGATCTAGGGGATTTTGCGCGGCCAATATGCAAAAGCGCGCAGAGGTGTGCGCGGGCAATATATTGCGGGCGCGCAGCAAAGTTTCCAGTCTGGTGCACATATGTTATGTTATCGATCTTTTGCTTCGAGCGGGGTCCAACCTTATATCTCTGCTATTATAATTTGCCAATTAGTACCAGAAAGCTTTTACATATTACCTTTTTCTTTGACACCTCATAGAAAAGTGGCTCGATATCATCAGGCATTCTGCTAACATTATGTATTTTCTCTGCCCAGTGTTTTTGGCCTTCAATGCTTCAGTAATAGGCCAAGCTCCTCCAAAGCGCCCTAGGAATGATTTTTTGGCATTATCCCCGGATATATAATGATGGGTATTTATTGCTTTGTGATGCAATTACGATCATTTAGGCCTTACTGAAATCAGCGGGAACGGCAGGTAAGAAGGTGCCAAATGATTATTAATCTGTTATAAAGTAAAGATGCTAGACTTCTGTAAAATACTACTATTTAAAGCAGGTACATTTTCAGGACCCTAATGACAACAGTACATATTGTACTGATAGGTTATCCTGTTAAAATATTCGATTTTTTATTTATTATTTAGGTAAGAGCGGAACGGGAGAGTCTTGCCCCCCTCACATCACCGCTGATTGCTTCATCACCCGGAAGTTCCATCAATCAAAACGAGGTTGAAAAAATGGCGACTACCATAGATAAGCATTACGCTACAGAAGATGAGAAAAAACCATTTGTTAATGATGAACAGCCATTTAGCAACCAATATGAAAGAATCTCAAATGTTAAGTCAAGCACCAGTGAAACATATGAGCCGTACACTGAATCGCAAATGCTCAGGGATCCAAGAATGGTGAGTGTAAACGTTTTTCCTCTTCACACCACAAATGAGAAACTTCATCTGCCCAATGTCAGTTCTTTTATGTGAGACAAAAAACTTCGAGTTCGTACGATATTCTTGTTCTCACATATCTAAACCATGTGTTTAATACAATAAAGAGTTTCCTTTTATTTTCCCTCTTATCGAAATTAAATCAACACAAAAGTAATCTGAAACTGAAAGTGAAAGCCTGAAGTTGACAGAAAGCTAGAAAAATACAATAATAATAATAATAATAATATAATAATAATAAAACGAATATTTATCAAGATAAACACTTCAACAATTAGAACATCACTGTTATCACTGTGTGTCCTGTGCCCTAGACCTTAAATGATATTGAAAGAAAATTTATTACATTAAAAACATTGATAAAACTTACAAGAATAGGATCTATAATACCTAATAAAACCTAATTTCACATGGAAATAAAATAATGTTTGTCACTGTCCTGCAAAATGATTTTTAACTTTTTTAACAAATTCTTTGTGTGTCCTTGTCCGACGTATGTCTATAGGTAGCTCATTGTACACATTAGAGCCCATATATTGAAACGATTTTCGTGCATATTCTTTTTTAATAATAGGTAATCGCAGAGTGCATTTGTTGCTTCTTGTTTCCTTTTCATGTTGTATCAGAGTAAAATAATTCTGAAAATGTTCACAGATATCTCTGTCCAGGCATTTTCGCACAAGTTTGCAGGCTCTCATCTTATTCGCATTTATGACTGACATGAGCCCTTTACCGGCTGTTTCATCACCATAGACTATCTTCAATGAACGAGAATGAAATGAGGAAAGTCTGCTTATTTGCGTTTTTGTGAGCTTTAGTTGCAGTATACCACAGTAAGTAAATGTTGGAAGAATCATAGTACGATAGATTGTACTAGCTGTAGCATTGTCCATGAACGACCTTAATTTTGCTAGAAGTCGTAATCTACCAGATGCACGCTTGAAACATTTGTCGAAATGGGAGTTCAAGTTAAGTGAGGTATCCACAAGGACGCCAAGATATTTATATTCCGTTGTGTTGTTAATTACCGTTGGGGTTGGCTGAGATATTGTGACTTTGAGTGGCCCATTTTGCTGTTTTGCAATTCGTTGTGCCGTTCCAAATAGTATCGACTCTGTCTTGCCTTTTTTTAGATTCAATATAAGTTCATTGCATCTCAGCCACTTTGACAGATTTTCCATGTCTTTCGATAGTTTATTTTCAATTGAATCAATTTCTTTGCCTGCCACATACAAAACAGATTTTCGGTCTCTTGTCCTGAGCTGCGAAAGACGTTGTCCGCGAAAGGTGTCGGTAGTGCTGAAATTTATTTGCATCTTACTCTTGGTGATCATAAATTTCCAAGTAAAGAAGATTGCTTTTGTTGGCTCAGATTCAATTGGGTTAACTATCACAGGAAAAGAAATTGCTAGCAGCAAGGAGACGTTTATATTATCCAGTTTATGGCAAGCTAAGAGAGGGAAGCGCGATATTCATGTCCGAAGCTCGATGCAAAGTTTCCTGTGTCTCCTAATTCTGATGAGTGGTGATATAGAATCGTGTCCTTGTCCCTACAGCAGAGACATCCCGGCTTTGAAACAGTTACTTAAACAGAGAGGCTTGGCAGTTTTCCATCAAAACGTGCGTGGATTGTTTTCTAACATAAACCTTGTTTCAGAACTTTTTCAAAGCTTCAGTGGGATCGATATACTAACCCTAAGTGAAACGCACATACAGAAAGACAGTGAAAATAATGGACTGTATGATATCCCTGGCTATTCGTTTGAAAGCTGGCCACGAAATTCTGGAAAAGGGGGCGGTGTTGGTGCCTACATTTCCAATAAGGTATCCTGGGACAGGCGAGAAGACCTCGAGGACAAAGAATTGGAAATTATGTGGATTGAGGTCTGGCCTAGTCGTGAACATTGCAAAGGTATTTTGATCGCAATAATATACCGGCCTCCAGATAGTTCCAAATACCTGCGAAAGGATTTCAACGCACGCTTTAATTCCTTGTTAACAAAGGCTGCAGAAGAGTGCAAAGAAACTATGATTCTTGGGGATGCGAATATAAATTTTCGAATTGAAAATGACAACAAAGAGCTGAAAGCAATCTTCAGTGTGTTTGGTTTGAAACAAATTATTGCAAAGCCTACGAGGATATCAGAAACTACAGAAACATTGATTGATGTCATCCTTACAAATAATCCTTCGAACATCGCAAAACATGACGTCATACCGACCAGCATTGGAGATCATGACATGCCTGGTTGCGTTCGTAAAATAAATAACAGTTCTTTTAGACCGAGGGTTATTACTTGTCGGGATTATAAAATGTATAATCCGGAAAATATGAAATCAGATTTACAAAATGTGGACTGGGCTCCATTCTATAACCAAATAAATGTGAACGAGGCTTGGTCGATGATGAAAAGCATCCTTCAAAATGTATTTAATCATCACGCCCCGAGAATATTCAAGAAAGTAAGGGGAAAGCCAGCACCGTGGCTAAACAGTGAGGTGAAGCGTCTTATGAATGAAAGAGATAAACTGTTAAGAAGATCAAGACGTACTAAAAATCAAACAGACATCTCAGCATATAAATGCATGCGTAATAAAGTGAATACAGCTGTCAGAAAAGCCAAGTCAATGTACCACAAGGATTTATTGAAAGAAAATTCAAGGGATCCAAATAAGTTTTGGAAAACACTAAAATCAATTTACCCAACCAAGTCGAGCGACAAACAAAGTCCTCAATCTTTCGAAATTAACGGCGATAAAGTAAAAGACCCAAGCAAGATAGCAAACGCATTTTGCTCCTTTTTTGCTAATATCGTAACAACCTTGAAGGAAAAGGCTTTCCCGTTATGTAACTTCACATGGAGAAATCAACCCAACTTACCCACAAAAACAGTTAGAAAGTTTATGTTTAGAAAGGTATCAAAACATGAAGTTGAGCGTGGACTTAAGTCTATAAAGAGAAATAAAGCAACTGGCTTAGATGATCTGCCACCAGGTTTGATAAAGGACTCTGCTGAGTCAATATCGGGTCCCTTGACCCATCTTATCAATATGTCACTCATGACCAGTACCTTTCCCGCGGACTGGAAGGCAGCTAAAATCATTCCTACTCATAAATCTGGTGCACGCTCTAACTGTGATAATTACCGATCAATTTCAGTTTTACCGATACTATCCAAGGTGATTGAAAAGATTGTTCATCGTCAAGTTATGAAATTTCTAGACACAAACAAGCTCTTGTCAAAATACCAATATGGTTTCAGGCCCAAATTATCAACTGAATATGCGGCGACTATATTGTTGGATGACATACGGAGAAGCGTCGACAAGGATCAGCTCGTCGGAGCAGTCTTTGTTGACCTTAGTAAGGCGTTTGATACCATAAGCCACGCCATACTACTCGAAAAACTTGCGATTTACGGAATAAAAGATAACGAATTGGAATGGTTCAACGACTATCTGTTCTCCCGAAAGGCAGTGGTAGCATTCAACGGTTGTATCTCAGATGAGGAGAACTTGTTAACAGGAGTTCCACAAGGCTCAATACTTGGCCCTCTATTGTTTCTTATCTCTTTCAATGATGCTGTAGAAGTCATGGAGTATTCAAGCATTTTAAAATATGCAGATGATACTGTTTTGTATGTGGCAGGCAAAGAAATTGATTCAATTGAAAATAAACTATCGAAAGACATGGAAAATCTGTCAAA
>NW_027019640.1:5774352-5794832 GCF_013076305.1 Rhopilema esculentum
TGAATGAAAGAGATAAACTGTTAAGAAGATCAAGACGTACTAAAAATCAAACAGACATCTCAGCATATAAATGCATGCGTAATAAAGTGAATACAGCTGTCAGAAAAGCCAAGTCAATGTACCACAAGGATTTATTGAAAGAAAATTCAAGGGATCCAAATAAGTTTTGGAAAACACTAAAATCAATTTACCCAACCAAGTCGAGCGACAAACAAAGTCCTCAATCTTTCGAAATTAACGGCGATAAAGTAAAAGACCCAAGCAAGATAGCAAACGCATTTTGCTCCTTTTTTGCTAATATCGTAACAACCTTGAAGGAAAAGGCTTTCCCGTTATGTAACTTCACATGGAGAAATCAACCCAACTTACCCACAAAAACAGTTAGAAAGTTTATGTTTAGAAAGGTATCAAAACATGAAGTTGAGCGTGGACTTAAGTCTATAAAGAGAAATAAAGCAACTGGCTTAGATGATCTGCCACCAGGTTTGATAAAGGACTCTGCTGAGTCAATATCGGGTCCCTTGACCCATCTTATCAATATGTCACTCATGACCAGTACCTTTCCCGCGGACTGGAAGGCAGCTAAAATCATTCCTACTCATAAATCTGGTGCACGCTCTAACTGTGATAATTACCGATCAATTTCAGTTTTACCGATACTATCCAAGGTGATTGAAAAGATTGTTCATCGTCAAGTTATGAAATTTCTAGACACAAACAAGCTCTTGTCAAAATACCAATATGGTTTCAGGCCCAAATTATCAACTGAATATGCGGCGACTATATTGTTGGATGACATACGGAGAAGCGTCGACAAGGATCAGCTCGTCGGAGCAGTCTTTGTTGACCTTAGTAAGGCGTTTGATACCATAAGCCACGCCATACTACTCGAAAAACTTGCGATTTACGGAATAAAAGATAACGAATTGGAATGGTTCAACGACTATCTGTTCTCCCGAAAGGCAGTGGTAGCATTCAACGGTTGTATCTCAGATGAGGAGAACTTGTTAACAGGAGTTCCACAAGGCTCAATACTTGGCCCTCTATTGTTTCTTATCTCTTTCAATGATGCTGTAGAAGTCATGGAGTATTCAAGCATTTTAAAATATGCAGATGATACTGTTTTGTATGTGGCAGGCAAAGAAATTGATTCAATTGAAAATAAACTATCGAAAGACATGGAAAATCTGTCAAAGTGGCTGAGATGCAATGAACTTATATTGAATCTAAAAAAAGGCAAGACAGAGTCGATACTATTTGGAACGGCACAACGAATTGCAAAACAGCAAAATGGGCCACTCAAAGTCACAATATCTCAGCCAACCCCAATGGTAATTAACAACACAACGGAATATAAATATCTTGGCGTCCTTGTGGATACCTCACTTAACTTGAACTCCCATTTCGACAAATGTTTCAAGCGTGCATCTGGTAGATTACGACTTCTAGCAAAATTAAGGTCGTTCATGGACAATGCTACAGCTAGTACAATCTATCGCACTATGATCCTTCCAACATTTACTTACTGTGGTATACTGCAACTAAAGCTCACAAAAACGCAAATAAGCAGACTTTCCTCATTTCATTCTCGTTCATTGAAGATAGTCTATGGTGATGAAACAGCCGGTAAAGGGCTCATGTCAGTCATAAATGCGAATAAGATGAGAGCCTGCAAACTTGTGCGAAAATGCCTGGACAGAGATATCTGTGAACATTTTCAGAATTATTTTACTCTGATACAACATGAAAAGGAAACAAGAAGCAACAAATGCACTCTGCGATTACCTATTATTAAAAAAGAATATGCACGAAAATCGTTTCAATATATGGGCTCTAATGTGTACAATGAGCTACCTATAGACATACGTCGGACAAGGACACACAAAGAATTTGTTAAAAAAGTTAAAAATCATTTTGCAGGACAGTGACAAACATTATTTTATTTCCATGTGAAATTAGGTTTTATTAGGTATTATAGATCCTATTCTTGTAAGTTTTATCAATGTTTTTAATGTAATAAATTTTCTTTCAATATCATTTAAGGTCTAGGGCACAGGACACACAGTGATAACAGTGATGTTCTAATTGTTGAAGTGTTTATCCTGTATAAATATTCGTTTTATTTCAATTCAAACATTATTTTATTTCAATGTGAAATTAGGTTTTATTAGGTATTATAGATCCTATTCTTGTAAGTTTTATCAATGTTTTTAATGTAATAAATTTTCTATGCAAAGATAAACACTTCCAAGCAAAACAAGCAAACATTTCAATGATGACCATGGCACTAATTAAGCTGTACACCACATTAATTAACCTGCTTTTCGTCATGAACTATGGAGCTAGAACTGGAAGAAAAATTGAAAATAGGCCATAATAAAACATGATCTTTGACTAAAGGTATCATAATCTTTGACTGAAGGCTGCTCTCAGGTAGTGGAAAACTATGCCATGGGTGGAGCCAAATAGCCAAGACCTTAGACCCCTTATGTAAGTTTGGCAGCTACACACTTGATATATTTCTTGGGAGTTTGGGATTGATATATTTTTTGAGAGAATGGGGGTGTCTTGAACAGAATGGTTTTTGCCAGAAACAAAATCAAGGTATTTTGTCGCTCTTAACCTGTAACAGAATGAATTAAGAAAAAAAATCTGTTATGTGTACTACTCTGCTAAGGCATCAAAGAAGGCAATGGAAGTGTTTATCTTTGCATTGATTTTGGCCCATGTCTATGAGAAGAATGTTGCACACCTGCTGTGAAGTGTAGAGTTTGCAAACACATACTATTTTCCAATGGGGAGATCTTGGGCATTTTAGATTTTATTTATAATCTTGTTTATTAAAGAATACTTATTTCCTGTATTTTGATTTACTGGCTTTGTATCATCTATGCCACTTGCTTGGGCCACAAAAAATGACTAGAAATGTGTTAATTGGTGAGAAATTTATTCCTTACAAATTACTGTGATCGCTGACATCAAACAAAAAGGCCTAAATATGGTCAGGCTTTCATTGGAAAAGTGTGCGATCGCATGCACACACCCTGGCGCACGTCATTGCTTTTGGGGAGTGCAAAATATAACATGCCTTCTTTTATCCTGAGATTGAAATTCCCTATCAATGATTGGTTTTGTTGGTTTTCAAGATGGGTTTAAATGTAAATCTTTCCTTGGTACTATTAATTCATGCCATTTCAAAAAGGCTTAACACCTTGTCAGGATTGCCAATTAAAACTAAATTTTTGGTATAAAAAAAGTATGTCTGGCCCCTTGCATTCTGCCAAACCCCTTACATCTAGACTTTGGCGACATTTACTTTAATGGAAAATGGCCCATGATTATCTTTTATGCATTATCGACATCTGGATTATTGCATTATGGATTATCGACATCTGGCCAGTCAGATACATAAAATAGCTGTGATGCTTCATAACTGAGGGCCCTCAGGGCATGGATTTACATGCAAAAACAGCCATTACAACCAGATTAACACCAAAGCTTCAATGACTCTGCCATGGATTCATTATTGAAGCTGATGAAAACTGCTAATGATATAGATAACATTTTCCGCAATAGTAGTGCCTTTTTTTGCTGATATATTAAATAAGTGCAGTTTATAACACGTTTTTTAAAATGTTAGTAGTGATGCTAAGGATTCAGCAAAATAAACTTCATCAAAATCATTGATGCCAGCATTGCCGTGTTGGCAATTTCTGCATAGATCTATCATGATAACCATCATAGATTTTTGGGACAAAATGTCACATGCCACCACACGCCTGGATGTTTTCATGTTATTGCCCCCTCTGTTATTGAATATTTTTGATAACTTGCTATCTGAAACTTATTATGGAATAGTTTATTTTTCTGAATATTTAAATCATTGAAAAAGATAAGTTTTACCAGTTATAGGTGTGATGATGCAATGTAATGCTGAAAATAAGAGTGGCAAAATAAGACTTTCTTGCTCATAAATCATGTTATATCAATGTGGCACTTTGCCTTAACTTTTTGTCAACTTTTGCATTTAGAGTTTCTTGTGTAACCAAGAATTCGAGAAAAAATTTTAATTGCATTTTTTGGCATATCAACATACCATTTCTATCACTTTTCTATCCTCTTGATAGTAGAAAACTAGTGCTTCCAACTTGTTGCCATTGATATATCCTAATTCCTAGTTTTCAGTATTTCAAGGATCCCCTTAACGTAAACTTGGTAAAAGTTCTGCTTTAGCATATATTTTTTTGCTTTAATATTTGCAAATCTTTAGTCTGTTTTATTTCTTCAATCTTTCCTGGGTTAGAGTATCTGAATTAAAGCTTAATTTTGTAGGTTATCCACCTATCCCTTACTCAGTAAATCAAAGTCTGCTATATTTTGTGTGTGAGATACAGTGAAATATGTCTCTGCTCGTCATTTTGTAGTCTGATTTCAGAAGGGCCATTCTGAATAGATTTTTTAAACAGAATCTCAAAACCAATCTTTCCTCTGAAAAGTTAAGGGGCTTATGTTAACTGCAAATGTATATAAAGTATTTTTGAATATAAATCTAATTCTATTATTTTCATGCCTTATAATTCATTTTTGTTTCCCTTACAGAAATACACCATTTTGATGTTTGTATTTGTTGTTATTGCAGTTGTATTGGTGAGTAAAAAATTGTTGTTCCTGCATATCATTTTACAATAAAAGACAACTTTTATTTTACTTTTCCTCAAATTTCTTCAGGTCTAGCTATCCAGGATGCCTTAACTGGTGAACTTTTTGTTAGAAAGCTGAATTTAATGTTGAGAATCTGTGATGTAACACTTTTCCACAGTGGAAAGAAAAGTGGCCAAGAGGAATGTTTTTGTTGATAGTAAATGACCATCAATATGCAAGTGATATATTCCATTCATTCTGTATGACTGGTTTTAGAAGAATTATATCAACTAGGCAAGCAGCCAAAATTGATTATTGATGATAGTGGCTAAGAAGATTGAATAGTGAGAATCAAAGCTGCAGTAGAATTACAATAAAATTAATTTCTGTAACTTTTTTTAAAATATAGCATTATATGGGTAGGAATAACTCTTCAATTTTAGAATCCCCTTTCCCCCGTGTTTCATGGATTTTATTGCTTTGTGCTTGAAATGGTGTGTGATGCAAACAACTTTTTATCTATCTTTGCTTATTCCTGCTGTCAAGAAATATAGGCTAATGCTTTAAGGGAGACCTTTTGTGTTCTAAAGAGAAAAGAAAACAAAGAAATTGACAGAGAATATGTTCTTGTTCTTCAATACAGATGTCAAATATAATCAGTTAATAACTTTCCAAGAAGTTATTATAGAATTGATTTGTTATCATTTAAAAATATCCAGATTGAAATAGATTTTAACTGTCTGTAGATCCTACCATCCATAGATGTATTGTCATGCACTGTCACTGACGTCTGTATCAGCTCTGAAGTAGCAGATATCATAGTGGATATTAATCAAAGAAATATCTTGCCATTTGATTTGGCTACCTTTAACGATAATACCTAACTGTACTATTGTGTTAGCAACTGTACAATAGGTAACTACTTGGTGACAACATTGTAATTCTGTGGGGAAATTCTTTAACACCTTGGAGAACTGCCTTCAAATTTGATGACTTTGACTTTCCTCTGCCTTAGAAATATGTTTTCAAACCTTAAAGCTTAAGAAATTCCCCTCACAAGTTTTTTGTTTTGCATGTGCGATATTTTACATGCCTTAGACAACTTGGGCATGTGTGCCCCGACAACGGCACACCACATATTACAAAGCTTGCACTACTAAGCAAAATTCAAACACCAATAATTGCACTTTAAATTTTTTTTATTAAAAATTATTGATCTTTAATTTTTTGATTCATTTGATTGCTGGAGAGATGAGATACATGCATGACTCATCAGGTTTAATGTACAATTATGTCACATTATAACAATATATTAACAATTTATGCATCCCTTTTGTAATGATTCCATGATTCGTTTCAATTATTTTTCAGGTAACATGCATTCTTTCAATTGTCCAAGGGGTTAAGTATGGGGCCTCATACCTCTTACAAGGAATAAGCATTATATGTAAGTACAATGCCTATATTGTCAAACATTCCTGGGATATCTTTAAGCAACTCGAACACCGTAACAGCTCTATTGAGCCCCCTCTCTCTATTAAGCCCCCTCTGTTAAGCCCCTCCTCATCAAACAAAAACTTGAAATAAGATCCCACTCTCTAATAAGCCCCCCCCCCTATTTTGTGATGATACTAAGATCATGTGCATTAAATACAGCCCATGTAAAGACTTACTTGTGCGACTCGGTAGTCAGTTGAAATTTGTTTCAAAGATGTCAGATCTTCTTGATATAATTGTTCAAATATGCTTATTCCACACGATATGATAATAAAGGACTGAGGAAAAGGTTCATCTGATCAAAAACTGTTAGCACATTAATTTGGTACCCTAAAAAATCAATTAGACATATGCCAGTTTTTAGGAAGTTTTATGGCCCAAGCCCTGCAAAGTGAGGCCAATTGATGATATGCTGAGTTATTTGAATAATAACTGCCGCAAAATCTATATTTTATTAATATTTCCATTTTTTCCCGCTCTTTAATTTATCTCTTTAAACAAGATTCATATCATAAGCAGAAAATCCATGACAAAACCAGAATGAAAATATGAAGACTATGGTCGAATGCCGTATATACGCTATCTCATGAGTTATATACCGTAAATAGCCTGTGCAGTATGGCCACTACTAGAGCCTGAGTAAAGTCTGTTACTGGATAAAAACCTGGCTTATGGGCTGAAGTGTTCAGACCAGTGTTTTAGTTATTTTTTCAATGTGCCCTTTCAGATACCAAAATCTTTGCAACTAATTAATCCTTTATTTGTGATGCACATTTAATCAATTGTTATTTTTATGCATTATCAGAGGCCCTGGACAATATTAGGGATAAAGAAATATAAGAACAGCCAAGCCCAGTTTATATTTCAAATAATTCTTGAGAGCTTATTAAACAGGCAATTTTTTCAAACATAAATTATTTCCACATTTTGAATATCACTATTTTCTACTTTTATTTTCCTTTGTCAGCGTTTGGTTTCAGCAAGAAACTTTGAGATATTTAAAATTTGCTTGTTAGATTCCAAGGCCAAATCTTCATTTCTATATAAAAGGGTTTTCAATATATTGTCATCTAGAGCCTCAGAGCAACACTTTGACCTCCCAGACATATGTAGCGAACCTGCCTGTAAACATAAAATGACACTATAGCATTTTTTCTTATGAATAATTAAATTATTTTATGTTAGTTTTGCTTGCAGTGGATTGCAATTCTGTTATCTTCTGTCACATAAAACTTTTTAGATAGACAAACATTGTCCAGTTTTATAGAAAAAATAGCCTTTTTGTACAAAGACTTTTTGTTTGAATTTTACCTAGGTCTGCCCCCTTGAAACTACTCAAATGTTTATAAAATCATTCTTTTGATATCAGTACAAACATTTTGACAAGTCCAAGAGTCTGATTTGCCTCTAGATTTATGTGTCAAGCTTCCCTTTGTGGACTCTGGTTGCTTATCAATGATGCCATTTATAAAGATTTTAGTGGACAAAATTTTTATTGCTAAATGGCCTCATATAAACGTGACCAATTAAGCACATTAATTAAACGTGTATCTAATTTAAGGGGATAGAAGATAAAGTATCTTGTTTAAAGTATATTACATATTATATCATTATTCTTAATCAATTTAATTAATGTTAATCAGAAAAAACTTTTTATGTGTTATATCTGTATAAATTGTTTTTTTTATTTCAGGTATTGGCATTGTTGCTTTACTTCTTGTAAGTATTATCATAACTTTCATTTTCTTTCTATCATGTGGCAAATTTGCTTTTTTATACTGTTTTCTGTTTATATAAGTTTATTAATCATTCAATGTTTTCTTCTTAGATTTTTCTTATCAAAAAGGACGATTTCCCCAAAGAAAAAACCTGGTTTGTGTTTTTTGTTGGATTTTGTATTTTCATTGAGGCAGTTTTGACCAATGTAGTACTGTATAATTAATTAAATAATGTATTGATTGTATCTGTTACCTTTTAAGTTTCAATAGCTTAATTTTGCTGAATGTTGAAATTAACTGCTGACTTTTGTAAAATATGCAAGTTAACCATACTTTAAGTGAAAAAGATACATAAAGCTTTCACTCAGGATAATTGCACAGGGTATTATCATGTTACTTTACTGTAACACTGATATTTCTGCAGTTTATTAGTACATAGCTAAGCATCATATACGTTTTATTTGTAGTTGCATAATCATATAAAGTCTCAATTGCCCAACAATAAAAGATAATCCATGCATATGTTACATACTGCCAGCAATTTCTTTCCTAGTAACAATTCTATTTTTTGAAGTTCAGATTAAATGCATTGATAATGGTTTAATTGTAAGTGATAAGAATTGTTATTTTCAAGCAAAGTCTTACTTGTTTTGAAAAATTAAAATTTGTATATACCTTGTATAAGGTAGGCTTATGGAGACAATAAATGTGCTCATATATTATCAATTTGGTTTTGAGAGAATTTGATTGTAAAAAATGCAATTTAGTTCATACATAGATATTCTTCACAGATAGATGCCAATTCACCCTCGGCACAAATTTTATTTTAAAAGGGTTCTTATCTTTAATATTTTTTCAAAGGTGTCACCTAAAGGGTAATTATATTACTGATGATGATATCTGAAAAGAAAATACTTATACATCTGATTTTGTATTTGATGCTCTCTCCATTCAGAGAGGCAGCAAATTTGTTTAAGCTTTACAGCTGATATCAACTTTCTGATAACGTTTTCTGTATATGTGAAGAATATCTGCTATGTATTTGTAATGGCTGCTGAATGATGAGCAGAATATTAATTTGTAAATTTACAAACTTTAAGATCTGATTATTGCAGACATTTTTTTAATTGCAAACATTACAGACAGAAACAATTTAAACTTGGAAGTATTTTTTGTAACCATTGACTCTATCATATAGACCTTGATGCTTCACCAGAATACCAGATTGAGAAAGGTCTTTTCTAGTGAATCAAATTTATAGCAATCAGAATCATAATGGATCATGATAATTTAGCATTAATACAATTTGCTCCCTTACAAGAATATAATATGGATTGTCACATAAATTGAAAAAGTAGTAGTTCTGACATGATGTCTCTTCTGTTGTCGTACTGTGTATGCCGTCTGATCATGAAGCTGTGTTTCCCAAAATCAAATTCGTGTTTTATGGTGACTACCCTTAACAAAATTTTCTTCAATACAGCTACCCACAAAACAGTTTTTTTTAATACATCTCCACCATAACAGATTTGCATACGCCTATGTTATGCTTCTGTTATAAGTAAAACTGAAAATTTTTTAACAGTAATTCAGTCATATCGAGGTAAATGCTTAAAAAGAAGATAAAGATGGATAGGCTAGAGGAGATACATACAAACTCTAACCAAATCAAGCTTTCATTTTATTGATAAACCTGTTAAAATAAATTACTCTTCTTTGCCTCAACCTAGATATTGCTAAGATACTTTACAATTACACATTCATACAACAACACAAGCATGTATTTAACAGATAATTCATTTTGGCAAGACACAGCTAAGCGTATCTTTAACATGTTCTCCTAAATTGTTAGGAAATTCTATGTCAAAGTGTATAAGCAAATCTGCATGCTGATTTGGATTCTTTGGTAATGGTAGCCCATATCCCTTTATAGTTTGAACAGTACCTGGCTTTACTACATCACTAAATTCAAGTTTTAGTCTTTTGCCATTCAAGGTTGGTATAGTAACAACAACTCCACATAATGCATCACGAAGACTTAGTTTTGATGTGTACAACAAGTTGTTATCATTGTCTCTAGAAAAGTTTTCATGCTTCTTGTCCTTTACTGTAAAGACTATATCTGCTGGAATTCGTCCTGGGAACTGATCTCCTTCATTCGCAAATGTTATTTTTGTTCCTTGTTTCCAACCTTTCTTCACATTTATAGTCAGTATCTTCTCTTCATTTCTCTGCGTCACCCCATCCTGACTTAGAGCTTTTCTTGTGATCTTGATTCGCTTTACACAGCCATTGTTTATTTCTTCAAGGCTTAGCAATAATTCTCTCTCTATTGGGGCATCTTTCATTTTCGCTTTACTGTGAAACTTCATATCTGGGTAGTCAGCATCCATCGGTGTGTCTGATCGATGTATATGATTGTGAAAATTTGTGCTTTTACTTCCTCTTGTAGAACCGAAATTCGAAAATCCAAAGTCATTCATACCCCCACTACCAAACATAAACCCATTGCCAAACAAATCTGCAAAAGGGCTCTCATCACCAAAAACTTTTGCAAATGTTTCGCGAGCGTCTCCACTTGTAAATGTAAAAGTCCTGAAGGCCTGTCCATTGCCACCGAAATCGAAGTTTGCCTGTCCTGCTGCAGGTTGGCCTTTCAAACCTTCTTCTCCGTACAAATCAAATACCTCTTTCTTTTTTGGGTCACTTAGCACTTCATAAGCTTCGCTTATTTCTTTAAATTTATCCTCAGCATCTGGTGCCTTATTCTTGTCTGGATGGAACTTCAGCGCCAATTTTCTATAAGCCTTCTTGATTTCATCGGGTTTTGCATCGCGACTCACTCCCAATACTTTGTAATAATTTTTTCCCATTTTTACGATTCTTGCTTGAACAAATTATACACCTAAATCAATCTGGGTCAATTAACTCTTGCTAGGTCTATATACTAGGTATATTCATTAAACGAGAACTTTCTCGATCCTACCACAGCATCTAGAAGATCCCTGTTCTAAGGCCACGTACGGAGAACTTTCGAGAATTTGTTTATTTCCTTTCTCCTGCGCAGCGTATATTTAAAATTTCGCGGGAGAGTGCGCATCGAGGAAAGCTATGAAAGATGAAATTATGAAAGATATACTGCCATTTCCCCGTGGCGTGGCGTAACATATGGGGGTATGGGGGGGGGGGGGCTCGCTAATTGACAGCCGTTTAACATGTCAAAATTACTCAAAGGAGTCGTTCTTGAAAGAAATTTCAAGCTAATATATGACAAAAATAAAAAAAGCTTTCTGAATTGTATATTTAATTTCAATCCTGTAAAGAGTAGCCGAAATTTTCATCGGATTCTTCCAAATAAAAGTTATTTTCAGACGTATCTCCCACTGTAGAAAGCAAGATAAAATGCAGAAAATGAGCATTACAATTACAACCATGTTGTTATCATGAACGATCTTGATATCAAAAATAATAAATGCATTGTTCTTCTTGCTACTTGATTATAGCGTGTTCAGCAAAGATTTCTTAAGGGCCTCGCCAAAAAATCAAATATTTTCATCAAAATGTGCAGCTTCCTTAAAATTGGACAAAATCCAAGGTGATATCTTGTCGGAAAATCGTAGGCCTGCCCCCCCCCCCAAATGAAAGCCTGAATTTCCGCCACTGCCATGTCCAATAATATTTTTATCAAAGGTTCCAACTCTCCCGATTCAGGCAGGGGTCTCCCGATTTGAGCGTTCTTTTCCCGTTCTCCCTACTTCAAACTGAACCTCCCGCTTCCAGAAAATTTTGTTATGAATCTGTTATGAAATTTAGTGTCTATCTATCTATCTATCTATCTATCTATCTATCTATCTATCTATCTATCTATCTATCTATCTATCTATCTATCTATCTATCTATCTATCTATCTATCTATCTATCTATCTATCTAACAATCTATCTATCTTCTAATCTATTTTAATTATTATCTCATCTCTTCTTTTCTCTATCTATCTATCTATCTATCTATCTATCTATCTATCTATCTATCTATCTATCTATCTATCTATCTATCTATCTATTATCTATCTATCTATCTATCTATCTATCTATCTATCTATCATCTATCTCTATTTTATCTATCTATCTATCTATCTATCTATCTATCTATCTATCTATCTATCTATCTATCTATCTATCTATCTATCTATCTATCTATCTATCTTATCTATCTATCTATCTATCTATCTATCTATCTATCTATCTATCTATCTATCTATCTATCTATCTATCTATCTATCTATCTATCTATCTATCTATCTATCTATCTATCTATCTATCTATCTATCTATTATCTATCTATCTAATTCTATCTATCTATCTATCTATCTATCTATCTATCTATCTATCTATCTATCTATCTATCTATCTATCTACTATCTATCTATTCTATCTATCTAATCTATCTATCTATCTATCTATCTATCTATCTATCTATCTAATCTATCTATCATCTATCTATCTATCTATCTATCTATCTATCTATCTATCTATATCTATCTATCTATCTATCTATCTATCTATCTATCTTTTATCTATCTATCTTTATCTATCTACTATCTATCTATCTATCTATCTATCTATCTATCTATCTATCTATCTATCTATCTATCTATCTATCTATCTATCTATATCTATCTATCTATCTATCTATCTATCTATCTATCTATCTATCTATCTATCTATCTATCTATCTATCTATCTATCTATCTATCTATCTATCTAATCTATCTATCTATCTATCTATCTATCTATCTATCTATCTATCTATCTATCTATCTATCTATCTATCTATCTATCTATCTATCTATCTATCTATCTAAGTACCATGTCCCTTGTGGACGTAGGCGACCATGGATTTCCACAACTTTCTGTCCTTACAGATTCTTATCAGACTCTGGACCTTATACCTTCCTTGCTGTTCCTCGGGAACTTGATCTTGCATCCACTTGCTGAGACTTGTCAGGTAGTTCAGCCGAGGTCTTCCCCTTCCTCTCTTTCCTTCTATCTTGCCTGTGATAATAATCTCTTCTAAACCCTCTTTTCTCATGATATGCCCAATGAATTCGGCCTGTCTCTTTCTAGTCATTTTATTTAGCTTTCTTTCTTCTCCGGCTTTTTTCAATACTTCTTCATTTGATATATGGTCCACCCATGATATTCTCAACATCCTTCTGAGGAACCACATCTCAACGGCTTCGATCCTGCTCTCCATACCGGCTGAAATTGTCCAGCATTCGCTGCCACATGTTAAGATGAAATAAACATAGCAGCGTAGAATCCTTTTCCTAGTTCCCAACGACATTTTTCTATCTTTCAACACTCTCTTTAACTTCTGAAAAGCTTGCTTAGACATCCCAATTCTGCGCTTGATCTCGGAGTCGCATTTTCCACCGTCTGTTATTAGGCTACCTAGGTAATTGAATGACTTTACTTGCTTTATTTCAGTGTCCTCTATTTTTAGTCTGCATAGCTGGTCAGATTGCTTGCTATTTACCATACATTCTGTCTTTTTACAATTGATGGTTAAACCTTTTTTCTTACTTTCTTTTACTACCTTAGTCAGAAGATTTTGTAGCTTTTCTTCAGATTGGGCTATTAAGACCGTGTCATCGGCGTACCTCAAGTTATTGAGATTATGCCCACCAATGACGAAGCCTTCCATGCCTTCCATCTCCCTTAAGATCATCTCGCTGTAGATATTAAAAAGATCTGGGGAGAAAACGCATCCTTGGCGAACTCCTCTCTGGATTTTGGTAAAGTTACTTCTATCGTTTCCAATTCTTATACATGCTGTTTGTTCCCGAAACAAGTTTCTAAGAATTCGTATGTCTTTCCCAAATAGATCAAAACATTCTAGCAATTTCAGAAGTTCTTCATGTTTTACTTTATCGAACACAAATGTCTAACACAAATGAAATTAAGTGAATCCTAAAAAGTAAATCTGCATTATCGTACGATTCATAACGGAGAACATTCGAGTTCAACTTGAGCTACTAAACTGATAAGTTCCAGCGAGTTTATCTCTTAAAAACCTTTTTATAGTCAGTTTTCCCACATAACTATTAGAAATTGGATTCGTATCCCATTCGTATTGACGACTTTAAAAAAGTACTGAATATTTGTAGGGGATAATGCATTACTTCATCTTTGAGTTTATCACCTATCCAGTTTATCACCTAAAGTTAATTCTCTTGTATGTTGGAAAGTCAAATTTTTATTGGGAATTTGATGGAAAACTCCTAATTTTTGCTATTATTAGGGCGGAACGTCTGTTTTATGCTCACTGCCACTTGAGTTAATGTATTAAAAACAAAGCTTTCTCGTAGACGTCGTAGGTCCAGGGAAAAATAGGGTGGGACCGTTTCAAAGAACATGATAGTTAATGCTTGTTTGACTTTTATCTTGCTTGACCAGAAAATAAAAGTGAAATTTTAGAAACTTTGCCTTAAAAAGTAAATTTGAAAATGATCTAACTCATTTTAAATAGTATCATTGTCATTTAATCCCCCTTATTCCTTATCCTTACCTTTCCGTGATATTTGTAAAGAAAGTTATTGCAAGCATCTCATCATTCTGTTGTGTTTTTTCTCTGACTTCTATATGCATAGGTGCAGTCTTTCAATTTTTCTGGAGGACAAAATTGGAAATGAAAGTATCGTTATGAAAGACAGTTGTATTTTTCTTCTACAAAGTATTAATTATAAATTTTTTGTATTAGTTCTTCTTGACAGAGAATCCGGAATTTGTAAATTGCAAGAAATATACAACTGTCATTTTTATATTAGTCAAAAAACTGTTCTGCATTAGAAAACAACTTTCCTGTGAAGCCTGAGCCCCCAAAACCCAAATGCACTCTGGGTCTATGGTACTGGGTCTGGTCCCAAAGTTGTCGGATGTATGGGATATATGATACCGTATGGAATAGGTTGGATAAGGAAATTTTTGTTTGATTTGCAGGTCTATGTACAAATACAATTTTGTGAAGCTTGCCATCTCATGTTCGGGTTTGAGTAAAAAAACATCAAAATAAGCTGAGAAGGAACAAAACATTTATTCAGTTTCAGACAACTTGTCTAATATGTCAACATATATGTCTAAAATTATCCATCAAGACAGTTACACTTTCAATGTAAAAAAGAAAGGACAGTTCCAAGTTGCTACCCCAAGATTCCCTTTTAATGAGGGTCATCAGAACTGGTGTACAGCTTGACCTTTATGCCCTAGAGCATTTTCTGGCAGACTGGTAAGTGGTAAACAGTAGATTTCATCATAACAGGCAAATCACATTTAGGATTCTGGCTGCAGTATGCTTGGTACAAAATTCATTTTGAGAGGCTGCCCCTTTTTATTACTTGCCATTAAGTACACTATTATAAAGGATATATTATACAGTTTGACAATTATTGGGGGCTCCTTTGGTTGACAAATCAAAGCATGACTAATGAGATGCTATAAAAATTTCAAAAATTTGGAATTGAGGAAAAAGAGCCTGTATAATGTTGCTACATCAAAGAAACATTAAAGGGTTAATTCTACAAATCATTTTTATTAAATAACAAAAACTAGAAGACCATTTTGCGAAAGTTTAAAGCTTCCTTTTGGAAGCATAAAATTTAAAACTATAATAAACAGCTTATATCTACACACACTTTATTTTTGCTGAAATCCATTTTGATAAAACATAAACATACCATGATCAACACTTGAACCAAGAAAATATAATTTAAGTAAATAAAACAAAAGCCTATACACAAGAAGTAAATTACTGGAAACAGGATGCAATGGGAAATTATTTAGCAGTCGTGTTTTGTTTTCATCGTTGGAAAAAAGAAAAAAGTTGCCATATACAATAACAATTATATAGTTATTTGAGGGGCCAGAAAGTGGTAATCTAAAATAAGAGGTCTATTGAGCAGGTCTGACCGTCCTGTGTAAATATTGTGGTGAAGGAATAATATCGACACAGTCAGAAATCAATGGTGAAAGATCAAACTTGTATTAAATCATCATTTAGAGGAGGTCAATTTTGCTTTTTAAATTTCCTTTATTTTCTTTTCAGATCAGAGACATGCACTTCATTCTTATTTGACACAAAATGGGTGTGCCTTTAAACTGGGTAGGCCTATATGTAGGGGAATCATTTAATGATTGGTGCAACTGGTTGAGCTTAAGGTGCGGTGAAATAATTTCAGACCTTGGAATGGGGTTGTGTAACATCTATTATATATCTGAGTTAAAAATCCTCACAACATTATAAAAATAAAACCAAATCATTCAACTATGTTCATTACTATTCATCTTCAATCAATGTACAATATATTCATAAGAGTCTTGATGGAGCATCATCTTTCTAAGAACTTCATATGTTGCATTGATAATGCCCCATGATACAAGAGCTCTTGAAAAATTCACACTAACACCAAAGTTCATTCTTATGAGCGAATTACCTCTTTGTTTGTAAATAAACTTAAATGTCCTAATAACGCCAGTATATGGTCCTCCTAGATGCCTTTGCATATTACTTTTGACTACATTTAAGGGGTAAAATAGTGTGCTGAGTGCAGCTCCAAGTAAAGCACCACTAGCAAAATCTTCAGCAAATGACAGAACTTCGTTGTCTCCAGCACCTGGCATTGAATCCTTGATTGGTCCACGCAATGAAAAGAAGAGAGCACTGCTGGGTCCGTTTCTCAGAACAATAGCTGTGTAGCCTCTGTAATACTCTTTTATTGTATAATGCTTTCCAATTTTCCGAAAAGCATGAATTGTATTAGCAATCTTTTCGTGATGTTTATGGTCTGCAAGTAAAGTTTGAATTCTTTCGAAGGGAGTGAGAAAGGCCTCCAGAGTCCCTGCCATCATCCCAGAGCAAAGCTGAAGGTAGACATGATTTGTGTTTGGATATTTCGACAAAAGTATTCTTTGAAATTTGTGGTAACATCCAAACATAATTGAAGCTGATGCACCCTTTTGAAGTAAAGGTGGTAAAATACCACGATATAAATTTGAAATTCCTTCACGCCTTAATTGTCCTAGTGCTTTGAAAGCCCTCACGCCATCTATTTGTTGTCTTAGCATCAGTTTAAATAATGGAAATGTTACTAGAATGTTAAAACAGGCCGCTCCACCTCCACAAACAAAATCTTGCCAGTCTTGTTCATTTTCCTGGAAGTAGTGACCTTCTGGCCTAGCAGTCTCGCAGGCGCTATTGTCCTTGTCCGTTGGCATGTCTCCATCAAGTTTTAGAGTCATGCAGGCATCAACAGTAAACTTCAGCATATAACAAATAAAAGAAAATTTAGGTCTTTATAATTTATTTTCTAGAGACGTTATAATAAACAACAAGCACATTTTGCCGGTTGACCATCTGGATGTCCTTTGACCAGTCGCCATTTTATGGTAAATGGCCTCGTTTGGTCACTGGCTAAAGCAGGGCCCAGGCCACCAGGGGTACAAGGTGAAAGAAGCCTTGCCCCCATTTTCAAATTCGTGGCGTGGGCCTGCAAAGGGACAATAGGGCGAGACAGAAGAAAATGCAGGCTGGGTGGGGGCAAAGCCCACACTTTATGCAGAACCAGAACAAAGGAGCTTTTTGTAAAATCCTTTCTTATCAGTCTATAATTTACAATTAGCCCTATACAGGAGCGAAACTTCACTATTTTCATTCCGGGGGTATGAAGCTTAGATGCCCGACGAAAGGGCGTGGCATGCTTGATGAAAGGGCGTGTCATACATGAACTTCATTTTTAGAGCACATCGCCTCAAGGGCTGAAATCATCGGGAAGCCCGAGAGAGGGTCTTTAGACTCAGGCTGTTTGTTTAAAGTCAAGAAATGTGCCTCTAGTTTTTCTGGTGTTGGCTATAAACATCTTCACTTTCTAAATCACATAGCTATTAAGAAAGCAATTCAAAAAAGGGGATTGAAGTAGGGTCTCAATTTTGTCAAAGTGGAACACCAAAACTGTCAGTGTTCCATGGGCTCCGAGGCAGAATGGAAAGGGGGGCGGGGGCTTGTCAAGGGAAAATTTAGAAATCACAACAAAGGATTTTGAAAAAAGCTCTCTTGTTTTGCAAAAAGTAGGGGGGGGGGTATGCACAGTGCTCATTTCCTTCTCGCATCAAACACACTTTACTTTCCGTCTATACTTTCGCTGTCGATCAATACTTCAGACTTCATCTCGAGGCGAAGATAAACATGTGCGTGTTGAGCTCGAGACGAAAGCGCTGATCGGTGGACAAAAAAACAGAAATGTATATATGTTGCTGTTCCTAGCCTCGTTTCTGTTTTGTTTTCCAAACTGGGAGGAGATTGAAAAAATAATGGGGAAAAGACCATGAATTAAAAAACCAAGCTAGGGCAAAAAGTAGCAATAAAAGTGTGACATAAAGAAAATTTCCAGATTTGCCGGACAGATACACTGGCAGCCATAAATTTGCCCGACAAAATCTGTTTTTTTGAAGATTGGGGGGGTGCAGCACCCCCCATACCCCCCCCAGTAGTTTCGCCCCTGGCCCTATATTCCGACTCGCGATGGAGCCTATTGGACAAACAAAAGCAGTAAGAAGGATATGCTTCCTCTTTCTTTCCACTTCTTCTGGTGTGAAGGAAATAGAGCTCAACAAAACTCCTGTCTTGGTCCTGTTATACTTGAGGTTGAACGACAGTGTTAAGTATAACATGAAATTGCGTGAGTTCTTACTACTTTAACAAATACCAATAAAATTCAGGGCTTTAACTTACGACCTTGCTTCTGAATCTTTACTTTAGCGGCGGCAGGAGAACGTCAGAGAGAGAAACGGCGACTGGTCTTTATCTTTATCTTCATCAGCGTCAAACTAGCGTCTAAATTACAACTTCTCTAAATCTCTAAACTAAAAGCTCAAATTTATATAAGATTAAACAATAGATGGTGCAATAAATCTAAACATCCAATAAAAGTTCCAGCAAAGCAAACGTCCAATAGGAAAAGGGGTTCTTGTTATTATTTGTCCAATCATAAGGTTTTTCTTCAAGTTGCACTTCGTGGTGCAATCCCTGACGGCCAAAATATACCATGACGTAACTTGTTTTGAGTTGCATGTCGTGGTGCAATCTCTCGTAATCTCGTCGTCCAATGACGTAATGTTAACTATACAACACGACTCCCCCCTTTCGAAGCAAGCCTCCTGGCTTGACCAATGACAAAACTATACACCGCGTATAACTTGAGGGGTAAAGGTATCCTCAGGGCGCGTAATCTGCGGCTCCGTCGATGAATCAGTGTCTGAAACTTGCTGAGCGATACGGCGAGTGTTCTCCTGCGGAGGAGCTGCTTGCAATGGAATGAAGCTGTCCGGTGGTAAGTCTGCGTCTTGTAAATCAAGAGACGAAGAGTCATCGACAGGTGGTTCAATCGGTCGGTCGGCCGGGTCGTGGTATGGCTTTAGTCGATTTGCATGAACCGGAACAGAAACAGGGCGATTATCCAAGGTCCGAAGTTTGAAATGAACCGGAGATAGCTTTGCTACGATGCGATAAGGACCGTGATAGTTATGCTGTAATTTCTTCGACAGACCTTTGCGTTTCTTCGGTGTATAGACCCAAACGCGCGAACCGACATCGTATAGAATAAGGAGTCGCTTTGAGATCGTAGTAGGCTTTCATCTTTTGCTGCGCGAGTTGCGTGTTAGACTTAATGATAGACTGCGCATTCTCTAAATTTTGAACAATTTCAGCACGCAGTTTGGCAACTGACGACGACAACTTAGAATCCGGTAAAATCAACGCAGCATCAATCGGCAAGCGTGGCTCGCGTCCATACAATAGATAAAACGGCGATTCTCCTGTCGTGGCATTAGGAGAAACACGATAAGCGAACAGGACCATCGGAATATGTTTGTCCCAATCTTTTTGGTTAGAGCTGACGTACATAGAAAGACCCTCGGCCAAAGTTGCATTAAAACGCTCGACAAGACCATCTGTCTGTGGATGGTAGGCCGTGGTGAGCTGACGCCGAGTGTTCATAATTTTGCACACTTCTTTCACAATTGACGCTAGAAAGTTAGGCCCGCGATCAGAAAGTAGGGCGCGAGGAGCACCATGACGAGCAAGAATTTCATCAACGAGGATGTGCGCGATCCGGGATGCTTCAGTAGACTGCAAGGCAAATGCTTCCGGCCAACGAGTATAATAATCGGAAAAAACGATAATGTAACGATTTCCATCATGAGTTTCTGGAAATGGACCGAGAATATTCATAGCCACTCTGTCAAAGGCTCCTTCCACTGGAATAGGTAACAATGGCGCCCTACGGTGTCCACGTGGTATCTTCTTCATTGCACAATCAACACAAGAATTACACCAATGTTCGATATCCTTGAACATATTAGGCCAATAATAACGTGCACGTATTTTGTCATAGGTTTTTGTGATACCAAGGTGACTAGCGGTGCAATGATCATGGCAAGCAACTAAAACTTCATGGCGTAATGAAGCTGGAATGACAACTTGTACACACAATTGTTGAACTCGACGTTTACCTGGACTCCAAAGATGACAAAGAATTCCATGCTCATTTAAGAAGAAAGAATCGATGGACAGGA
>NW_027019640.1:5794932-5834641 GCF_013076305.1 Rhopilema esculentum
CTCTTTGAAATTCTTGACTTTGAAGTGAGTAAGCCCTTTACTTTGCTTGATCCTTGTTCCACTACTGCAATTGTCACAGCACAGCATGCCTTTTCACTTGCATCTGCAAATATGTGTAAATTCACTGCATCAACTGCTCTTATTTCTCTTACTAAAGTTCTTGGTATCTTTAATTCTCTCAGCTGTCTCATCCATCTCAAATAATCTTTCATAAGGGGTTCAGAAACTTCAGCATCCCCTCCCCTGTTCTCATCACAGGCCTCCCTGAAGATTCTCTTTCCTTCTACTAGGGTTGGTGAAATGATTCCCAAGGGGTCATAAATTCTGGCTAATTGACTCAATACAGTGTTCTTTGAGACCTTATCCTCTTCCCCTTTGTTTATGGGTATCATCAAAGTATCTTCTTCCTTGTTCCAAACATGCCCCAAAATCTTGCTTGGATTCTCCATATTTTCACTTTCTAGGCTTTCTATGTTGGATTCCCATTTATGAATTTGAAACTTTGCATCCTCTAGTATTTCAGATGCCTCTCCTTTAAATCTTTGAAGCTCTTCAATGCTCATTCCTGTACACATCAGATTGTCTACATATGTATTTTCTCTGAGCATTTCTAGGGTACTGGCTAGCTCTGTGTTAGTAAATTCCTCATAATGGTGCTGCAAGGTTCCCCCCAACATAAATGGGCTGGCTTCCCCCCCAAAAGGGACTCTTAGAAATCTTAGGTGTTCTTCCTTCCCACTCAGTGTGAATAAGAATCTGAATGCATCTCTATCCTCTGATTTAATTCCAATTTGTAAAAATGCCTTTTGTATGTCTCCTAGCAGCAGATATGGTGTCATTCTTGCTCTGACCATAATGTCCCAAATATTTGGCTGCAACACAGGTCCCTTGTACATGCAATCATTGATGCTGTTTGTTGTTGGCGTTGGGCGTGCACTAGCATCAAATACCATTCTCACCTTTGTGGTAGCAGCGCTCTCTCTTACAACTGGTTTGTGAGGCATGTAAAATATTCTTGTTCCAGATGGTTCACTTGGAACTCTCTCCACAACTCCCTCTCTTAACTGATTCTCAACAATTTCTGTGTATTCTTTCTGCAGTTTTTCATCATGCCTCAGTTTGCGCTCAACATTTTTCAATCTCTTTCTGCTCTGCATCTCATTTGTTTCTGCCAAATTGCTTCCTGGTATCCATGGAACATTAACTTCATACCTTCCATCATTTTGTCTGGAAATGTTCTCTTTGAACTCTTTGTAAACATCTAATTGGTCATCTTCTCCCCTGTCTTCAACCCCAAGTATGTCAAGGCTGTATAATCTCTCATATTCATTTCCAAGCTCCCTGGTGAACATGCAATTTGTGCTAGAAAATTCTCCTCCATGAATAATCCAACCAAATGATGTGCCTTCTACAATTGGTTCATCATCATTCCCCTTGAAAACTGTCTCTGTTCTCAGTTTGCTGTATGTTTTGTCTCCAATAATCATGTGAATTTTATGTTCCCCTGATGCTGTTATGTAGAATTCTTTGTCTTTGGTGTGTCTAAACTGCTGTTTCAATTTCCTTAAATCTGGCCTTTTGACTGTTGTGAAATCATGCATTTCTACCCCTGCAACCTCAATATGTTCTCTGGCTTTCTTGTCTAATGATTCTATGGTCATCTGAAAGATTGGCATGGCTTTTCTTGCTGTTCCATTGATAGTTGTTACATCTTTTGTTTCATATCTCTCAGGTTTTGATTTGAGCATCATTAACGCATCCTTAGAAATGAAATTCCTTCCTGAACCTGTGTCAAGGAATGCCCAAATAACCTTTCCATCAATTCTTAGAGGCAAAATTGGTGGGAGTGTTTCCTCCACAGAAGGTGTGAATCCTGTTAAAATTGAACCTTTTTCACTTTCACCTTTCTGCTTTTCACATAGGCTGCTGTGGTGTTTAGCCTTACAAAAGTAGCACCCCCTACTTAGACACTTATCCCCCCTGTGTCCTTTTTTCCCACAGTTGAAGCATAGCTTATTTTCTCTGAAGAAGCTCCTCCTACTCTCTATAGTTTCCTGTGTTTTGCACTTATCACTCCAATGATCTTGATCACAATAAATACATTTTCTTGAGTGTTTCTCCTTTGTTTCACCTGTATACCAGTGTTTTTCTCTTTTTTCCACTGGCTTTCCAATTTCCTCTGTTTTGTTTCTTTTCAACCACTTCTGCAAATTATCAATAAGCTTTGACATCCCCCAGCTTTCCCAATCATCATCCAGCCTTACCAAATCAGACTTGACATTTGGCAGCTTGTTTAATGTTGTCATCACAAATCCTCTCAACATGTTTTCTTCATCAAGTGTCAGCAGGGCATCATAATTCTTTGTGAGCTTGTCATAAAATTCTTGAATTTTCTCATAATTTACTCCCTTTATGGTAGGTAGATTCACAATTTCATCAATGTGTGTGTTTATCACAGCATTCCTTTGCCCATATTCCTTTTTGAGCCTTTCCCAGGCAGTTTCAAGCCCAAGTTTTCCTGGTTTCAGATTTGCAATTTTATCCCTTACTCTGGGATTCACCATCTCTAACAAATATCCAAATTTAACTTCATCACTAAACCCCTTACTTAAAACTTGACTTGTGAACATGTTTTCAAATCTTATCCAGTCAGCTATTGTGCCTTTAAATGGTGTGACTCTCAGCTCTGGCAGTTTTGAAAAGGTTGCCTTAGCCCCACATTCCATTTCTAGCTTTTTCTCTGCAAGTTTAATTTCAGCATGCATTCTTTCCTCCCATAAAGACTTCTCTTGTAAGTATCTCTCCTTTCTTATTTTCTCTTCATGGTCTGCTAATTGCTTTTGTCTTTCTAGCATTCTCTTATCTTCCCTTAGCTGCTCAATTTGCTTCCTTTCAAATTCCCTTCTCAGACCTTCCTCTCTTGTTTGAGTTTCTATTTGTGTTAAAGCTCTCAACATTTTCTCATTTTGCTCTAACATTCCTGTATATTTATCTTTCACATCCTTTTTCCACTGCCTAACTGACCTAGATGATTCCCCTTGTTCTATTTTCATCTCTTCAATTCTCCCTGTCAAATCAATTATCTTATTGTGGATTACCTTCACCCTATTTGTTGCTATCTCCATTTCTACTGTGTCTCCAATTTCTATGAGCTCATCTGTCTGCTCTGTATAATAATTCAACTTCGCTATTTCCTTCTCGATATCAATCTCTGGGCCTAAATTTTTCCCATCTCCTGTTGCTGTTTCTGTTGATGGATTTGCCATGATTCTCCCGGTATGTGTCCTGGCAGGGTCGCCACGTATGTACGGAAATGTGCCGCACACAAATCGCTAAACTCACATGTCGTTAAATCTTTGAACTGCTCCGACCACTGATTGGCCATTTTTACAATAGCATGTTAGGAACAATTGGAATCCATTTGATAGGCCTTGGTATGATATCCATAGAAACAGAATCAGCCGCCAAGCAGGCAAGGCGCGGACGCGGAGAAAAGCGAAGCGGTTCAAAAGTAGAAGAATGCGTTTGACAATATCGATATCATAAGAGGTAATGACATATTATACAAATACAAGGTATGGTTATTCTCTGGATGAAATTGTTGGTTCAATTGCCTGAAGGTGGAATAGCAACTAAATTTCCTCCATCTATGTTTTAGTCGGTGAAATTTACTCTTCGCTACCCTCCCCTCTTCTGGAAGGTCATGCTACGCCACTGGCCATGGAGGCTTTAAGGGTTTTATAGACTACAAGCCTCGTATTCCCTTGCTCGATATATTCCTTACTCTTTGAATAATCTCGTAGCCTAAAATATTTTATTCCCGGAAGTTGTGAAATCGAAAAAGTTTTTTAAAATTTCCAAGAATATTTTGGCAACTTTTCATGAAACCGCATGCTCACATTTATGTTGCTGTAGTCTCTCGATTGCTTGGGAGCCGCGCTGCCGCGCACATTTAGAGTATTGAGCGTTTGTTTCCTCGTATTGGTACAAGCCTCTCTCCCATCAATTCTATTGTTTTACCACTCGGAGCAGTTCAAAGATTTAACGACATGTCTAAACTCTAAGATTCGCCATCTTGTCTCGTGCTCTCGAAGATCTAACTAAAAATAACTGAAACTCGGTCCCAGTTCTCTACTGTCCTAAACTGTCCTAAAATGTCCACTACTAATCAACATAACGAATGATAATAATAAAGTACCGTACACATTTATATACGGGAAAAATTGTTTTTCTAACTTTCGAAAAGATCAAAAGTGTACCCTGAGCATCTCTATAATGGGTTTTCCAAAGTAAGAACCGTTTCAATTTAGTTTTCATTATATAATTTACACTTTGAAGAAATGTTAAAGTCAAAAAAACTGTGGTCTAATTTGCTAGTCCTTTTAGTTTTACACTAACTTGTGACAAAAACAAGCTCTTCCTGCAAAATTTCCACGGTGTATGATATGATCCTGTCAGAAATGTTTGCCTTGTTCTTGTAACCTGTGCTCAAGACTCCTTATTTGAGGGGTCTGGAGCACAGTCTATTTCCTAGCTTTTGATAACTTTATTTCAAGTTGGATATAATGTTCTAACTTAATTTTAAACAATTATCATGGCCTATTAAATACCAATGACAGCGGTTTATATCACAGATTGGAGGAGCTAAAGCGTTTTTTAGGGGGGGAGGGGGCTTAAGATGCTAAAAACTAAGAGCAGATTGGGGCCAACTTTTTGTATGGTTTTAAATATAATTTGGGAATTATTGGGGGGCTATTTAATTTTTTCTTAAATTAGAATGAGCATTTTCAGTTACGTTCGCTAGTGGTAATTATCATGACATCTAGAGAAATTTTGGCATCTGTGTGCCGTATTTTTTGGAATACTTTTGTGGGTCAGGGTATGCTTTTGACAAATTTTTATAGGACAGGGTTAGTGTGCAAAAAGGTTTCCCGCACAGCCCCCTTGTCATTTTCCTAGTCAGGTCCCCCCACCCTCTGGGAATCTATCTATGTGATATATGCTAGCCCTGCTATATCCGGGTTCATAATTTGCAGGAGCACAGAATTTTGATTTGTTTTATTAGCTTTTGGAAGATCTCTAGACTGTTGACATTTCTTACTTCGGCGGGTATATCATTCACAACATCTGGATTTTGGTTACTGTTAGTGGATCCGAGTTATTTTTCAGTAGTTTTATTACTCTGTTTACAAAGACAAAATTATTTAAGAACACGAGCCTCAAAATTTGTCAAATGTCAAGAACAAATTAAGAACAATAATGTGAAATCACCCTCAAAAAATTTATATAAAAAACATAGAGTTTTTTGCCATCTAGGGGTGCTTTTGGGTGAACTTTCAAACTTGTCAGCAAATAACGCCTGTCGCACCAATTTTGTTGGCAAATGAGGCCTGAACTCCGATAATTCAAGGAATGATTTAGAACAATCCTGGAGCAAATTTTCGAAAAAATTAAAAACATCCAGGCTGAATTTCAATTTGCCAGTTCTTAAGGAAAGTTTTTTTTATTTATAGATATCTAGACCGAGATCCGATTTTACAAGGCATTGTCATATTTTAGAAACACGGCACAACTAGTGTAAAATGTGGCCAGAGAATGGCTTTTAAATAATCACAAAGTCATTTTCAGATAGACTAACAAAAGATACGGTCTTGCTACGCTTTAATCAATGGAAAAACAATTTTAGAATTTTTGATAATTGTGTTATACTTGAGGTTGAACGACAGTGTTAAGTATAACATGAAATTGCGTGAGTTCTTACTACTTTAACAAATACCAATAAAATTCAGGGCTTTAACTTACGACCTTGCTTCTGAATCTTTACTTTAGCGGCGGCAGGAGAACGTCAGAGAGAGAAACGGCGACTGGTCTTTATCTTTATCTTCATCAGCGTCAAACTAGCGTCTAAATTACAACTTCTCTCAATCTCTAAACTAAAAGCTCAAATTTATATAAGATTAAACAATAGATGGTGCAATAAATCTAAACATCCAATAAAAGTTCCAGCAAAGCAAACGTCCAATAGGAAAAGGGGTTCTTGTTATTATTTGTCCAATCATAAGGTTTTTCTTCGAGTTGCACTTCGTGGTGCAATCCCTGACGGCCAAAATATACCATGACGTAACTTGTTTTGAGTTGCATGTCGTGGTGCAATCTCTCGTAATCTCGTCGTCCAATGACGTAATGTTAACTATACAACACGACTCCCCCCTTTCGAAGCAAGCCTCCTGGCTTGACCAATGACAAAACTATACACCGCGTATAACTTGAGGGGTAAAGGTATCCTCAGGGCGCGTAATCTGCGGCTCCGTCGATGAATCAGTGTCTGAAACTTGCTGAGCGATACGGCGAGTGTTCTCCTGCGGAGGAGCTGCTTGCAATGGAATGAAGCTGTCCGGTGGTAAGTCTGCGTCTTGTAAATCAAGAGACGAAGAGTCATCGACAGGTGGTTCAATCGGTCGGTCGGCCGGGTCATGGTATGGCTTTAGTCGATTTGCATGAACCGGAACAGAAACAGGGCGATTATCCAAGGTCCGAAGTTTGAAATGAACCGGAGATAGCTTTGCTACGATGCGATAAGGACCGTGATAGTTATGCTGTAATTTCTTCGACAGACCTTTGCGTTTCTTCGGAGTATAGACCCAAACGCGCGAACCGACATCGTATAGAACAGGAGTCGCTTTGAGATCGTAGTAGGCTTTCATCTTTTGCTGCGCGAGTTGCGTGTTAGACTTAATGATAGACTGCGCATTCTCTAAATTTTGAACAATTTCAGCACGCAGTTTGGCAACTGACGACGACAACTTAGAATCCGGTAAAATCAACGCAGCATCAATCGGCAAGCGTGGCTCGCGTCCATACAATAGATAAAACGGCGATTCTCCTGTCGTGGCATTAGGAGAAACACGATAAGCGAACAGGACCATCGGAATATGTTTGTCCCAATCTTTTTGGTTAGAGCTGACGTACATAGAAAGACCCTCGGCCAAAGTTGCATTAAAACGCTCGACAAGACCATCTGTCTGTGGATGGTAGGCCGTGGTGAGCTGACGCCGAGTGTTCATAATTTTGCACACTTCTTTCACAATTGACGCTAGAAAGTTAGGCCCGCGATCAGAAAGTAGGGCGCGAGGAGCACCATGACGAGCAAGAATTTCATCAACGAGGATATGCGCGATCCGGGATGCTTCAGTAGACGGCAAGGCAAATGCTTCCGGCCAACGAGTATAATAATCGGAAAAAACGATAATGTAACGATTTCCATCATGAGTTTCTGGAAATGGACCGAGAATATCCATAGCCACTCTGTCAAAGGCTCCTTCCACTGGAATAGGTAACAATGGCGCCCTACGGTGTCCACGTGGTATCTTCTTCATCGCACAATCAACACAAGAATTACACCAATGTTCGATATCCTTGAACATATTAGGCCAATAATAACGTGCACGTATTTTGTCATAGGTTTTTGTGATACCAAGGTGACTAGCGGTGCAATGATCATGGCAAGCAACTAAAACTTCATGGCGTAATGAAGCTGGAATGACAACTTGTACACACAATTGTTGAACTCGACGTTTACCTGGACTCCAAAGATGACAAAGAATTCCATGCTCATTTAAGAAGAAAGAATCGATGGACAGGAGCAAGGAGCGCGCTTGTTTATCGTTGGAAGGCAATTCGTTCGATTCAAGATAAGTAATAATATCTATGAGATTTGAATCTTCGCGCTGAAGTTTGTATAAAGTTTCAGGCGGTGGGCATGGATGATCTATGACAGCCAGTGGAACGGAAATGTCAGCAACAGAAGCGAGATGTTCAGACGATAAAGAGTTAACGGGCGTTGAGTATGGGCGGCGGGAAAGAGCATCCGCGTTACCATTTGAGGAACCAGAACGATGAAGGATCTGAAAATCGTACTGTTGTAGCTGCAACGCCCATCGAGCAAGTCTACCTGTAGGATCCTTTACTTTCATCAACCACGACAGACTACCATGATCAGTGTGAACGAAAAACGATTGTCCGGTAAGGTACGGTTGATAACGCTTTATACCATCTACTACCGCTAATGCCTCCCGTTCCGTCGTACTATACTTCTTCTCCGCGTCACTTAGTTCGCGGCCACCATAGGCTAACACAACTTCCTTACCATCGACAACTTGGCCAAGTATAAAGCCAATAGCGTACTGACTGGCATCCGTATACAGATGAAATGGCAAATCAAAATTTGGATATGCGAGAATAGGAGGCGAGCATAGGCGAGATTTGAGCTCTGCAAAGGCGATTTCACAATCGGAACTCCACGAGAAACGTACGTTTTTCCTAGTCAAATGATTTAGCGGCGAAGCTATGTTCGCAAAATCCTTCACAAAACGACGATAATAATTACACAATCCCAGAAAACTGCGAACGTCCTTAACGGTTTTCGGCGTTGGAAACGACCGAACAGCGTCCAGTTTGTAAGGATCTGGCGCAATACCCTTAGAAGATACAACGAATCCAAGATAATTAACTGAATCTCGAGCAAAGTAGCACTTGGAAGGCTTCAGTTTAAGATTAGCAGCGCGAAAACGATCAAATACGAGTTTCAATCTAGAAAGATGCTCAGCGAAAGTAGACGAGAAAATGATGACGTCATCGATATATACAAGGCAGACCTTCCATTCGAGGCCGTGAAGTACACGAGACATGAGTCGTTGAAACTGCGGAGGAGCATTCGTCAACCCAAAGCTAAGGACATTAAATTGGTACAACCCAGCATGAGAAATGAAGGCTGTTTTCTCTTTCGATTCTGGGTGCATCGCCACTTGATGGTAACCTGACTGCAGGTCCAAAGTAGAAAAATATTTCGAGCCAGCAAGCGAGTCTAAAGCGTCATCTATTCGTGGCAGAGGGTAACTGTCCTTATGGGTTACAGCATTTAATTTTCGATAATCGATACAAAAGCGTGTACTACCATCTTTCTTCTTCACTAGGACGACTGGTGAGCTCCAAGGGCTCGACGAAACTTCAATTATACCTTGGTCAAGCATATCATTGATGTGGTTTTCGATAGAAACCTTCTGAGAGTGAGAAGCACGATATGGTTGCTGTTTGATGGGCGAAGCATTGCCCGTGTCGATTTTATGTTCAATGATAGACGTGTGGCCTAAATCGAGGCTAGAGGTTGCGAAAATATCAGCGTATTCCGCTAGAAGGATTTCCAATTGTCTGTTTTCTGCAGGAGATAGAACTTGACTAGGCAAACAATTGAATTTCTTAGAGTTAGCCTCTGGAATGGTAGCTGCGGAGGAGTCAGCGATAGACACAGGAGGATTTGATTCAAGTGGAGTGATTTTATTGTAATTAGAAATTTCTTCAAATTTACCAATAGTGGTACCTTTATGGATGACAACTGAATCAGAAGATGGATTTAGCAAGCGGAGAGTGACTCTACCATCAGCATCTGGTTGACAAAGTGTAGAAGCACACAATAAATGATAACGGTCAGAGAGCTTAGTAGAACCTTCGATCAGTCCTACGACAGTCTCCGAGGGAAATGACGTCAGAATGGCGGGAATAATAACTTCGCTGCTACCGTCAATAACAAAGGTCTTAGCAGATCGAACATCAGAAATAACCGGAGGAGAATTACCGGTAGCGAATGAAACAGTATTATTTTCTGAGAAAGTTACTTTTTCATTCCCAACATCTATCACTGCGCGATATCTTTGTAAAAAGTCCCTCCCAAGAACGATATTGTAAGCTAAGTTGGGCACGATTACTGCATTACATTCATAGTCAATGTTTCCAAACTTAACTGAAAATTCAATGGCACCGACTACCGACACTATGTCACCATTCGCAGTTTTAATACTATCAATTACATTGCTTTGGGTAATCCCGTGCTTGGTGCGCAAAACATCGCGATAAAATTGTTCGTTAACTACACAAACAGCGGCACCGGTATCTACAAGTACTTTGAAAGGCTGCTTCAGAATAGTTCCCCATATCAATACATTAGAAGATGTGGCAGCGTTACCGAATGTCTCAGCATTTACGCAGGGAACTGAGGGCTGTTTTTCATCGGAATTGCTGGCAGCTTTCAATCCCGTCGGCTGACTAGAATCCCTTTTTAATGAAATCGGAAAGTTTTCTTGTTGTTGAAGTAACCCGTTTTCTTTTTTCCTTCGTCCAAATGAGGGGTCTCTTCTAGCTAGACTCAATGATGGGTGGGCCTTCACTGCCCCCATTGTAAAGGCCCGGTGCGGTTTAAAGGCTCCCGGTTTTGGAAAGAAACAGATGAATTATTCTGGTTGCCACGAAAACCTCCCCTACGTGCAGACTGAAATTGTTGTTGTTGGCGTTGGCCAAATCTGCAGTACCTAGCAACGTGTCCCACTCGCTGACAATTGTTGCAAATGGGCTGCCCATCAGTAGTGCGGAGATTCCTCCCACGCGCACCTCGACGTTGGCTATCCTCCCAGTTGTTATTCCCGTTCAAATTATTGAACCCGGTTTGAATGGCTGCAATCACTTCCTCTTTTAGATTTCGAGGATCATTACGACCGAACCTATTGTCATTTTGCGGCATGCACGGGTCGAAATCGAAATTTTGAAATACATCATGCGGTATTTCTGCATGTGATGTCGACAATGCTTGTATTGGCTGTGTTTTCTTTTGCGAGGCCAATGAAAGGAGTAAATTAACTTGACCTTCGAGTTCTTTAATGCGACGGTCTTGCACTGTTTGGGCCGAAAATGTGAGGGGCAGTGTTTTGCCAACAGAATCTTTCAAACGGGCCAAATTTTCTGCCTCTGCGAATGTTTTGGGCTGACTCAAAATGACATGGGTTTTAAGATCGTCAGTCAGGCCATTTATAAATATGTTCATTATATCCTTGTCTGGCAAGGCGAGGCGTTGACATTTCTTAATAATATCCTCGGTATAAACAGCGAGATGCTCCCCAAGCCCCTGTTTTCGGGAGTAGAGTTCTTGCCTGAAGAGAAATTCTAAATTTTGTGCTCCAAAACGATCCCTTAAGGCAGTGCAAAGGTTGGCAAAACTACCAGTGCCTTCATCTGGTAATGTTTGGTACCAGGCTAACGCGGGGCCTTCTAAAAGCAAAGTTAGTGCACCAAGTTTTTTGGCATTCGACCAATTATAAAATTTTGAAAAACGTTCAAATTTTCCAAGCCATTCATTTACGTCTTCAGAGGGAAGACCGCTAAAAGAGCGAGGTTTGAATAAACTGGACTGGGAATTCCCCTCGATAGCAGCTTGAACTGCCGTCAACTGAGTTTGCAGTTCTTGAACCGTTGCTTCCACTTCCATTGTTTACGAAAATACTTTTATGCGAATACGTCAGAATCCCGAAATAAAATGTTTACATACGTCTGATGCAAGAGTTAATCCAATTAGAACAACAACAGCTAACGGCACGTGAGTAAATACTACGATACAAAGGAGTGCTTCGACTGACTGGACTGTTCTCGAAACTTGTAAAATGCGGCAAAATGCACTCCAAATAAAAATGAACAAAATAACACTTGCAACAAATAAAGTCAATTCTCTATCTTCGACAATTCCTCACACGGGGCACCAATGTAAAACCACTTAAAAAGGGGGTTTTACAAACGTGAGTTCGTATGTCGTTCGCAGAAACGTACACGATAAATACTGCAAAAACTGTTATCCAATTCTCTATACACTTCTTCTAATTCATCAGTTCACGGCAAAGGACTAAAAATATCTTAAATGGCTAACGGCGAAAATGTAACGGCAAACACAATTCTGCTAGCTAGCGACAAGGTACACTGAGTTCGACAAAGCTTACGGCAAGACTCAACCTAACTATAAAGCCACCCCTTATATACCCTAAGAATAATACAATTTACAGAAGCTGATGCAATTGCAGCGCAATGATGCAATTGTCATGTGATGTCCTGCAATGAATGGGAACCCTGTGTTCTAACATAGCCCCCTCCTTTGAAAACAAGCCTCCTGGCTTGGTCTTCTTGTGGCGTTTCTTCTTCGCATTTATACAACATGCCTTGCAACTCTTTCGTTTTTGGTAATGAGAATAATGGTGATGATGATCTGCACAGATGTGATGGGGCTAACAGTATATCGGTGATTGACGTCATTTCTTTGAATATCGTTGTCAGGGGCGTTTTGAAAATTTCTGCCTCGTCGAACGCTATTGTTTGGCCCAATTGCTCTTTCATCAAGTTAGCAAGCTCCTTTGTTATGTCTTCTAACATGCGGAACAACTTGCACAGAGCAACGAAGGGTTCAGTTGTGGTTTGGGTTGTCATTCTTGTCCGAATTTCGGCTTCAAAAACTGGGCCCATTTTTGCATTCACAGGCACAGAAGCTTTTCCTTGCAATGGTTGCTGCTTCAACGGGCGTCTTCTGCAATATTTGACCACGTGTCCCACTCTTTTGCAATAATTGCAAATCGGCTGGTCGTCTGTGGTTCGCAGGTATCGATAAGTGCTCATCTTCTGTTCCTTCGGCACCAGATGTTATACTTGAGGTTGAACGACAGTGTTAAGTATAACATGAAATTGCGTGAGTTCTTACTACTTTAACAAATACCAATAAAATTCAGGGCTTTAACTTACGACCTTGCTTCTGAATCTTTACTTTAGCGGCGGCAGGAGAACGTCAGAGAGAGAAACGGCGACTGGTCTTTATCTTTATCTTCATCAGCGTCAAACTAGCGTCTAAATTACAACTTCTCTAAATCTCTAAACTAAAAGCTCAAATTTATATAAGATTAAACAATAGATGGTGCAATAAATCTAAACATCCAATAAAAGTTCCAGCAAAGCAAACGTCCAATAGGAAAAGGGGTTCTTGTTATTATTTGTCCAATCATAAGGTTTTTCTTCAAGTTGCACTTCGTGGTGCAATCCCTGACGGCCAAAATATACCATGACGTAACTTGTTTTGAGTTGCATGTCGTGGTGCAATCTCTCGTAATCTCGTCGTCCAATGACGTAATGTTAACTATACAACAGTCCACTCTTGTTTCTAATTCATATCAATGATATGCCCTTTTCCCTGCAAAGGTCTTCGATCAGTATGTATGCTGATAACAATAGATAATATCTCTGTCTCTTCAAAAAGTACTTACTGGCCTACAGTAGCCTATGCTCCAGACCCCTAACTTGAAAGTAGCTATAGATATTGATTTCCTCATTAAGATTTCTATGTATATCTTATCTGTATTAGCATACCATTGTAGTAATTATTTAGACCAATTAATACTATCAATGTTGGTTAAGAAAAACGACAAAAGTCCCTTTTTATAGTTTTAACACCACAATAGTCCCTTCTTAAAGTTTCATAAAGTTGAAAAAAAAGAATTTCTGATGTCAAAGGATGATTTTGCTTTGCCCATTTTAATAAGATATCCATATAAGGACATGGGGGTAATTAGACGTTGCGTGATAAATTGATGCTCATTTTACTACTTTAAACGTATTTCTACCAAAAAAGATAAACTATCCTTCATATTCCACTACTTAGACAAAATTCATTTGGTTAAAAATGTCATTCCAGCGACGTTTCTCCTCCGCAGGGGACACGCAGGAACTTCACTTGATTTAACCCCAATTTTACCCTAAAAACAGCAGCAAATCCCCGTTTACCATCACAATTCAATATCGCCAGTTGATAAAAAACTCGAAGCTGGTAATTAAAAGTTTCCCCGCTTCAAAGTGGCATATTGTCTCGTGTGCCCTGGAAAATTTTTCGAATTTACCTAAGGGACCAGTCTTTATTAATGGCGGCTGGGACATTTATCATTTACCTACCTTCAAGGAGTGGGCACATAAAAAAAACAAGCAAGCAAGAAGGGGACATGAAAATGTTCGTAAAAATTAAAAACTACCATTTCATTCAGAACAATATTACACTGTTCTAAGAATAAACGATGAGTGTTTGGGTGGCTTTTCAGGACAAACTATTTTCCAGAAGACTAATTACTTTAACCTCAGTGCTATGCTTTGCTTGTCAAGCTTTAGCTTTTGGTCATTTCTGTACATGAGGTGGTCTGATGGTCTGTCCAGCGTTAAAACACTGTCACTTGATTGAGAGCTTGAGTCTGAAAGCTGACATATTTTGCCCTATAAGCTGCATGAATTGTTAGCTGCTTTCCACTGTTTTTTTTTCTTTGCAGAGCTTTCCTTTGTGGTGTCTGCCACATACACCATCGTTTGTAATTGATTCTTGCTAGCATAAACTTGATGTCAGCTCTGTGCAATTTGCTGCTCAACTTGGAGCAAATGGACATCAAAATGATTTCCCCATTTATTTTGCTTTAGCTGCAAACAAAGATGCATCAAGATTACTGTACGACAAATTTTATCTGAACTGTGAATTTGCCATGATCAACAAATAGCTTGTAATACCAACTTGTTTCTCAACTTTTTACAGTGTTATCTTTGTATTATTTATACAGAAAATTTGTGTTGTCCTTCCATGTTTTAAGTGGGGACTGTGAAAACTTATTCTTGGATTTAGGGAGGGCAACATTGTAACTATATGAAATCGAGGGGGGGGGGCAATATAAAAACTGCATCCTTTCAGAAATTTATTCCGCCCCACCCCCACCAATGATAATGATTTGTCCCTAATTGGTCTAAAAACGTAAAAAGATAGGTAAATAAGCATATTTCAATTTATTATAAGACACTTTTTCGTTGTGTTTATTTGAATGCTATTAAAATGACTTCGATGGGAACGATGAGAAATTGGAAATATGGGGCACAGAGTTCAACATTTTCTGTTGGTGGTGTGCCTCGTGATGTGTTCCATGAAAAAGCATGTAGTCATGAAAGGTTAAATGACTACAAACTAACTTAAACTTAGATCTTTTGAATATGCAGTATTGACTACATGCAAACTAACAGCAAAACTGATATACAGTATTTCAATGACAATATTTAGCTAAGGGAATCTGGGCGCTTTCGAGCCAGATATTCCTTTAATTTTCGAAAATTATAGGAAGAGAACAAGAAAAGAAAGGAATTGAAAATTGATAGAACCGTTTTAAGTTAAGTACTTATCTCTATAGAGTGTACATAGTTGAATTTTAAAAATGATTTTTGTTTGAGATAATGTCGGATCAATCGTGACGACTGTCAAATAGCCATGTTTTGTAGCTTTTGATAAACATTTCTTTGGTTCTGTATCTATGATTTTTCTTGGCATTTCATTCCATGTTTTAACTCCTGAGCTCGCTATAAAACTTCGTTTACAGTTGGTTCTGTACGTAGTCTTACACTTTTCCAAAATTTTTCCATTGTTACAAATATTTCAGCTTAGTGAATCGTTATGCAAAAAGGAAGTATTTCGGTCACTACCATAGAGCAATGAGCATTGCGTCTATGATTGCGTCACACTTGATGGTCGCTACGAGGAAATATCCTCGTCATAGATATTTTTGGATGCGGAGGAGTGTATAGGGCCAGAGGTGAAGGATGAAGGATGAAGCTGCGGTTTCTAATGAAAAAGGATAGCACGATACTTGAGAAGTGTAAACAGTTTCATTTCAGAACGTGGTTTCTTTAACAAAATTTAAACAAACAAGCACATGGGGCAGTTGCTTTGCGTGTTCTTGGGCCGTGGATATGGAGGCTGAAAGCAGCAGCGTGTTGTGGATTGTTATTGTTGGCTTTTTGATCGCCTTTATTTTAGCTTTTGGAATTGGGGCAAACGATGTAGCAAATTCATTTGGAACTTCTGTCGGTGCAAAGGTCTTGACCCTCCGACAAGCTTGCATTGTGGCGGGCATATTTGAACTTGCTGGAGCGGTTTTACTTGGAAGTAAAGTTTCTGGTTAGTATGTTATGCGTTTAAAACAAGAGTCCTAGTGTTTAGCCACCTAAAATTGGTGATATAAATTTAGGCCACATGTAACTAAGCAAAGTTTAGCGTGACTCAATGTTAACGTAAACACGTGCGATAACGACGGGGGCATTAAACTATAAAAGCCTCTAATAATTGTTATTTCAGTCTAAATTTTGTTCATTATAATATATTAGAAGTTGCTTTATCTTCGGAACAAATCTCTACCGGCGTCGTCGGTAACGAGGCAATATTTTTCAAATTAAGAAATTTCCGTGTTGTTTTCCATATTCAACAAAACGTGTTTATAAGCATCTCTCTTACCACGCACATGATAGGAAATCAATAAAATGCTGGTTGATCACCATTTAAAATTTTTTTGCAATTGTTTTACCCCTTCTAGCACTAGAAATGGTTTCATTTCGATGTCGACGAAAGAAAAATATGGTTAGGTATCTCGGAGATGAATGTTGATTTAATAAAATAGATAAAAGGCTTTTTCTTCTACAATGTACATATTTTGAGAAAAAGTCAGATTTGTATGAAATTCATGAAAATTAAGTGCAAATCCTACAATTGTAAGTGAAGACCATGCTATTTGCTGTTGTGTGGTCTTCACTTAGAATTGTAGCACATGTACTTAATTTCCTGAATTTCATACAAATTTGACTTTTTCTCGAAGTAGGACGTTTCCTTCTATAAATGTACATATTTAAAAAAAATTATATTTGTATACCCAAAATTCAGGAAAAATCGAGTACCAATGCTACAATTGTAAGCGAATACCACACAACACCAAGTATATGAGTTGAAAACGGAAAATAACAGTTTACCGGGAGTTCAAGGTTTTCCTTTCCTGCTGCTAGACATACAATGTAAAGCTGGTTTATTAATCTTTTGCAAAACCTAACAGCAGCTCATTTTGGCTATTGTCTTAAAAGTATGTGTAAAATAAGAAGAAAAAGACATTTTGGTTGAATAGATGAGAATATTAAATGAAAATTGGTAGAAAGAATATTTTTAGAAGTCACTTGTAGATATCCCATATCAGGATGAACTTTACCCTGCTTGCTGGGGTGTGGTAGCCCACAGGGACTTGGGAAATTTCCTGGTAGGCCCCTTAAAACCTTTCAGATTTGGCCCCTGACTGCCTCCACGACACTAATTTCCTTCCTTTTCCCGGCTCATAAAAGTTCTCACCATGCCCTTGCCTGCTTGTCTGTATTCTAATTGTACGCAGATTTTAAGGCATACATAATTTAAGTACAAGGCTAGTGTAAGTATAATTTTACAATGGCAGACATTTAGATTTCAAGGTTAATGGATTTCTCTACATAATCTATATCAAATGCAATTTATAGCTTATTTCAATAAATATCCATTTAGAAATTTTGGTTATGTTTACACAGTATTTGCTATTCCAGGTAGTTATGTATGATTTGCATTGATCATTATGGTTTTGCATGCATTTCATTGTGTTTGTTGCCACATAACAATTGTGTGCCTTTGATCTTGACAGATACAGTGCGGAAAGGTATAATAGATATCAATATGTTTGTTGGCAATGAGCGAAGTGCAATGGTTGGTGCCATGAGTGCACTGTTAGGGACAAGCATCTGGCTCATTGTCGCAACCTTCTTCAAACTCCCAGTGTCAGGAACTCATAGTGTGATAGGTGCAACTATTGGTTATGCCTTGGTGGCAAGTGGGCCTGGTGGAGTAAACTGGGGAAAATTTGGATTAATAGGTAAGACTTGGAGCCCATTTAATAGAGAAATTGGGTTCAACATTGGCAAAGGTTTTATTACAATAACCCAAGTGAAGATCAGGTCATGCTCCCATATTTATTCAATTATAACTTGATCATAGTTATTTATTTTGAGAAGACGTCCCACAACCCCTTCTTTTTCCTTCGATACACCCAAACTGATATTTAGTGCAGTTTATAGTTTTTGTTGCCCTTCATACATTTACTGCAATTTACTGATCAACAGGCAACTGTCATTTATGCAAGAATCTCAGCTCATGTTGAAATCGACATGGGTTGAGACACCATGTCAATTTAGGCTGCGATGAGATTTTATCATGTCAACACTGTCAGTGCTAAGTCTAAACCTGATTGACACTTAGCCTTTGTTGAACTCAAGGCCACAGTATAACGTTTTTTCTTTCCACTATCTCTAAGCTGTAGTAAGGTTGTAAACATTTTATGATATTTCTATTGGCAGCAACTTTGTAAAATGAACAACAACAATCAAGTTGATTTTTATGTTTTCCCTAAGGCAAAAGCTATGGAGAGACCGAAGCTAGTAAGCTTGAATAATCCAGGTTTTTTTATTTTTAGTAAGATATAAATATACCAAAGGGGAAGAACTAAAAATATTGAAACCTTATTCTCTGAATCTTACAATCAAAATAACAATAAAGGAGAAAAATGCAAATCATTGAAGAAGGAAAATATGAAGCTTGAACAAGATTTAGCTGTGATGCAAAATATGTTAAAATAAACTTGCAATTTTGTCAAATATAACAGCAACAAGATAAACTGCACCAGGGTCCAAAATAATGAGCCTGGAATTTCCCAGGAAGGAAAAGAGAGAAACGTGAAAAAGGGAAAGGAAAAGGGGAAAAAGATACGGAAAAAGAATGGAACTAGGGTTAACCCTGGCACTCTACATGCAGATGCACTTTTTGCATTCGCTCTGAAAGAATTTTCAAAGAAAGATTTAGCTTGTCATATAGATTCTGCATTGCACTCTGTTTTTTAAGGGGCTATGTTATGGTTTTGTCAGCCTTGGCTAAGATTTTGTCTAACGCAATGTTAAACTGGCACAGAAAGCTAGAGATGTAATTACGTTATGGGAGCCCCCACTTCTCAGACCCTTTGTTCTGCCTCAAAATTAATTGCGACCGTACCTCCTACACCCCCCTCCCCTGAATCGTAGCAGGATGCTTTGTTAAGAAGTCTGGATGCATTATCATTGCCTTTTACACACCCATCAATCACATTGGTTATAACGCTCTGTTCATACAATTTATTGCAATATCTTCAAGCAAATGTGCATATATTTTGTGTAATTGATTTGTCAAAAAACTGCTGTTTTCTATTTTCATCAAATATTGGTTTGATTTTCTTTTGCATCCAAGGGGAAGCCTTTTGCATTAAAATTTTGCATAAAAGTCAAACATCTCAAATT
This sequence comes from Rhopilema esculentum, assembly GCF_013076305.1. The sequence continues at coordinate 5,813,965 of NW_027019640.1, forward strand.
TAATAATCACTGCTATTTTTTTCCCAACTCGACTCAACATCATGAGTGTTTTCTGGGTCTGGTGACGCAAAGTGGCGATATACGATTGATTTTGGGTGCATTGTTAGTTTCGTTAGGTAGTCATATTGTTTTTCACTAAAGTACAGAACGAAAGTCTTGTCACGTTATCTGAATATATCCCGATAATATCATTTAAAATATCCCATCTACTGGACGTGACGCAGTTTTTTGAGAAACGATGTAAACAATCTTCAAGGTCTGCCTTGCAAATAGCAAGTATTTTGCGTCAAATTAAACGTCAATCAGAAAATGTGATCCTTCTTCGTTTAAGATCTTTTGTACTAGAGTTGCCTTAGTAGGATCTGATCCTTATTGTTTCTTTATCCTTATTCTTACAGAGGATTTGCATTCAATCTTATATTTTATCCGAGTTCTTTTTTTTCTTTTCAGCTGCATCTTGGGTTATCTCGCCTGTTTTATCTGGTATAATTTCAAGTGTGTTATTTGTTCTAATTAGGAAGTTTATTCTTTCAAAGGTATGCTTATCGTTTGTTTCTTAAAGACAGCTACATCATATTTGGTTCTTGTGCAATAGACTAAGTGAAAACCGTTTCCAGTGAAAAATTTCCTGACTAGAGAGTCCACTCTCGAGAATTCGAATGACGCAGGTATTTTCCCAATTTCCGCACTTCCCCTGCAAGTGAAAATTTTTTATTCTCAGGGGCAGTCTTAAGTTCCCTCTTTGGCACAACAGAACAAGACGGGAAGTTTTATAGGGTTATAAAGAAATCGACCATTTTGACCCCGAATTATCTACCTATTAGACCCCGTTTTCTATTTAAAATTATGCTATCCCACGCTAAAGAAAAACTCATCTGGCTTGTTACACCGGGATGTTCCTCTTATACAAGTGATTTCATACGCTGTATTCTCCCAAATAAATAGATGTTTCGATTCATCCTTAGTAGGGTCAGAAGATTATCAAAGAAATATTGGGGCTAAGTCTTTTTAGTGTTTGTTTTGAAAGTTCAAAGCGCCCTATTTAGCATGCATGGAAATTCTATGCCAAAGTTATCATCAATAGTTTGATGTAAATGGATTTGTTCTAGCGATCGATCTTTAGTTTTTAGAATCAAAAATAATATACATTTGTTATTTAAGAATTTTAGGAGCAGCTGTGCTTAATGTCAAAAATGATCAATCAGATATGTTTACTGCAGTCTGAAATGAATACTGTTGTGGTCCTCTCTGGTCTCAAACTGTATCTCCCCATTTTATCACAAGTGTACGATTCCTAGCAATCCATACCTCACAAATTTTTTGAGCTGTTGTCAGAATTGTTAATTGTAAATTTTGTTTGAAAAATTACAAGGCTACGTATGTAATGAGATATGTTGTTGCTAGGATCAGGTTTCATAGGGACAATAAAAAGCTATGATTTCGGCACTGACAGCAATTTACTACATTGCTTGTTTAGTTCAACTGATTTTATTCTTCTATATTTTTTAGAGCAATCCCTTCAAGCATGGCTTGCGCGCTCTTCCTCTCTTCTACAGCATCACTATAGCTATAATTTTACTCTCAATATTTTACGACTCGCCTGAAAGTAAGTTATGCAATTTCATTATTTCCCTTTTTCTTCTTCCTTTGTACATAATTTATTATTCTATTATGGTGTAAATAGCAGATCATAATTTATAGACATGGGTAGAATAGTCTTTTGTACTTCGATGATATCTGACTTGTATGACGGCCTTCTTCCCTATGACACACGATCCAAAACTTTCAATACCTTTTTTAAAAGATTAAGCATGAATCTGAAATTTTATGTGAATCTGAAGCTTTAGGTGAATCTGAATCTTTAGGGAAATCTGAATCTTTTGGTTAATCTGAAATTTTATATATTTTATATGAATCTGAATCTTTAGGTGAATCTGAATCTTTAGGGGAATGTGAATCTTTAGGTGAATCTGAATCGTTCGGTGAATGTTTAGACTATGGGCTTATAAATTGCTTTGCTTGAATATAGTTCATTGCCAATGTTCCGAGTAAATATTGCAATGGGTATACGGATAGGAAAAATGGGATTTATCAATCATTGTAGTGTGTAAATAGAAGTGAATGGCCTGCATCTAAGGGCCCAGTGTTGCTCTATAGCTATAGAGAAAGAACAATTAAAAATTGACTAAAAAAGTTGTGCTATTTACTCCCATGGATTGGTAACACTTCCTTGCGATTCGAGAGTCAGATTAGGCAAGCCATAACCAATTGTTTCTTTGCTGTCAATCCTCGGATTGTTTACAGCACTAGGAGAGCCCTTCCATCCATTCAAAAGTATTAGACTATCATATCTGCCATAACCAATTGTTTCTTTGCTGTCAATCCTCGGATTGTTTACAGCACTAGGAGATCCCTTCCATCCATTCAAAAGGATTGCGTCCCTACCAAACAAAAAAGTTCCGTCATTTATGAATTTACGTGCCAGTGTGATTCTGGCTACGTAGGGCGCACAACCCAAAGATTGGGGGATAGGATAAAACAGCATGTTCCTTCCAACATACGAAACAAAACTGCCCCTCAAAGAGAACAGCCTCCTCGATCTTGTAGGTCGAGAAACACTGTTAAAACAAGTGATTCTGCCATTGGTCAACATCTTTTGGACAACCCAGATTGTGCAAAACTCTATAATGACGACATGTTTCGGATAATTGGCAGAGCCCGGTCGTCCTTCCATCTAGCAGTTTTGGAGTCAATCTACATAAAAACGAGAAAGCCGCCATTGTGTAGACAAAAGGAGTTCGTTTTCTCTCTTGGACTCCATTGGTAATTTTTCTTTAGGCTCGCGGCACTGATTGGTCAACTATACCGGTCTTGTGCTTGCGTTTTTCTGATTGGCTTATTTCGATCCACAACTGGGTATATATTTTTCAAACATGTTTTTCGGAACCTATTCTGACGTTTTATGCTCTGAGGAGTGTCAGACGAAAAAGCTTTAAGTATGTTGTAAAATGTTTGCTTTTTTCAAAGCCATACTCCTTATAAGTCATCCTTTCTCTTACGAGGGGCCTAACCGCTAATAAAAACTGGCTATGATTTTTGTCCAAAGCTACAAAAAGATATCTAAACGCACTATTTTCATAAGTATTTTATAAAATTGTTCGCCTTTATGATGACGCAGTTGGTCAGTCATAGGAATAATTTGATTCTTCTATATTTCAGTTTTGGATATAAATCACATGCCTGCGTATGCTGTCGTTATAATCAGCTTGGGCAGCGGGATTTTAGTTGCACTTTTAATACAGTTTGCCGTCGCCCCTTGGTTAAAAAAGCGGATTCTTGCTCAAGAAGAAATAGACATCCGCAGGGCTTCGGTAGCAGCTGAAGACGATAGGAACCTGCCAGAGTTGCAGTTACCGGACGAGACACCAGGTATCGTTATGTATCGGTTTTTTTGGAAACGGTTTTCTTTGAAATTAATTGTGAAATAGATTTACCACGAACCCTCGAATTGGCCAACTAGGGACTTCCTTATTCGAAACATTTTGAATGCGGCCTAATGCGAGCGGGGAAGGGGGGTGTTAGCGAGAGTGGAGGGTTAACGAGGATGGAGGGTTAACGAAGGTGGAGGCTCATATAAGTTTGGCTACTTCAAGCTCACTTTAAGAGACGAAGCAAAGCAAGTCAGTATTGGAAGCAAAAACATTGTGAAAATATTTCGTTTAGTTTAGTTCTTAATTTCCGTCAAATTTTTTCTTTATCATGAAATGAAATCATGTATTGTAAAAATCGGCATGTCAAGGTAGGGGCCTAGCAGCAGTTTGGTACCAAATGATGTTAAGCCAAAGTCATGATTAATCATTGCGGGTGAACGCTCTAACTTTGTAAAACCCATGATAGCCGGAAAATAGGAATGAAGTGGGATCCAGAATTTCTCATCGGTCATGGAGATGGAGATCACGTAGGGATAAATTCTAGCACATCATAACAGCAATGAAAAAAGATCTTATAACTAATACAATCTGAACTCATGAAGTTTCAAAAACCTTAGTCACGGGGCAAGCTCTTTAGGTTTGCAAAAATGATCGAAAAGTCAATAAGAACAACTAGTGATAAGGTAATTAAAAACAATTAGGACTTTTTGGAATATTTTTATCATTTAAATATTTTTGTTAATTTCAGTTCAAAACGGTGATATTGGTACAGGAATTGCAAGATTAGAGAATGGTACTCTAGAAATTCCGAGGTTTAGCGACTTGCTTAGAAGAAATTTGGAGTCGGATCAAATTACGACAGCTTCTTCTTTATCTTCATTACCCTCTATTGATAATGAAGATACGATTACAAGTGAACCAGACAGAATGGCTGGAAATATGCTTCAGCTTCCAAAGAACAAATTCATTAGAAATGTCATCGATGCCGACACTATTACTGTCTGCTCCGAGTTGTCGACTGATAGTGAAGAGAAGGCTGATGCCTCTAGGAAGGAGAATGCCTCTGAAACTAATATCGAGATGGAGGCTAACGATAAAAAGGGGGTAGGTACTAGATTTAGCATAACAAAGACCGATGATGACAATGATAATAATGATGGAGAGCAGCGGGCTGCTGATTTAAGTTTTGAAATTGAGGAAAGGGAACCACATGCTATTCAGGTAGAGATGCCTATGGATGACCAACTGACGCATCACCATCATCATATTTCAGTTCCAACAACACCAACCGTTGGCAGGAGAACTGATGGTATTAATCTTATTGATGGTGCTGCTAGAATGTCTAAAGAAGAAGAGAGGGAAAAGAAGATGAAAGAGAAAACAGAAAAGGACCAAGCGAGGATGCTTGCAAGAAGCTTAGTTACCGATGAACCAAAGACCGGTCGACTATTTCAGTTTTTGCAAATAATGACGGCGTCTTTTGGAGCCTTTGCACACGGTGGGAATGATGTCAGGTACGCTTTTGTTCACATGCTTCAGCAGTTAGTTTAATATCGCTGAAGCAAGCGATATGTCCTTTTGAAAATTTATGTTGAGTATAAGCCATGCAAGTTAGCATGAAAACTTTAATTGAATTAGATACATTTGTGTCAAGGTTATGATACCACTTACTAGCCTCCCTAGCAGTTACTTTTTGTGATACAGTAAATAGTCATTATTTTCGACTCTACCATGTTTGACAATACGCTAACAGTTGTTTTGGGGTATTTCCAAATCTCTTGAACCCCAATCTGCTTATTTTTTGTGATCATTGTCATTCTGGCAGTTATCATCCATAAAACATTGTTAGGCTTTCGTTCTCATTCAGGTGGTGGCCTTGGTTGTGATAAAGTTTGGCTCAAAGTAGTTAACTTTCTTCTACCGATTTGCCCTTGAGTTGTGCTACTTTTGAAAATCATAGGGTAGGTAGGAAAGTAACGACTGCTGTGTACCCCCTTGTAGTTGTTTTCTACAGACCAGCTATCAAGGAAATATATTGAAATGAAGCTAAGTAAAAAGTACTTCTTGCCTGGTTATTGTATATCACAAGCAATGATATCATGATTTCGAATTTTGAGTCTACCCTTGAAATATTTTAAGTTTATTTCAATGTTGTGTATCCTTTTTAAAACTAAAAATCAGATCCTCCGATGCTTGCATTCTACAAGACAATATCTGTGCTCTCTTACGGCAAGAAAGACATTTAAAGGTTCCTAAATTCATAAATAAATTCCAGTGACGTATCTTTATATGCCACAGACTCATTACCTTTACCCCTTTCCCCTGAGGTCAATGTTGGGTGAGATGGCTATGATTTCATTTCCTTTAATTTGGTATTCTTTATGCACAAAGAATCTCTTCAGCAATAAATAGAAAGAATGGGGTACATGCTACAGGATAAATGGGGTTGCACACAGATCCAAGCTCTTCTGATACAATATGGATGATGCGAAACTTGCTTAGATTTTTATGGTCCGTTAGCATTTCTGGTTAGGATTGTGGCTATTTTGAAAATTTTTGTATGTATGTCCATCCTTAATTTTTTATAGTAATGCAATTGGCCCGGTAATCTCCATCTGGGTAATTTATGACACTGGTATGATACACAGCAAAGCAGCAACACCTATATGGATATTACTTTATGGCGGTGTTGGAATAGTCATTGGCCTGTTTTTCTGGGGTAGAAGGGTCATTGAAACAATCGGAGAAAGTCTTACGCCTGTGACGCCTACAAGGTATGTGCCAACCATGATTAAAATTTTCATCGGGTATATCGAAAGCATTTCATTTTGTGACAAAAAGCATAGAGGCATTTATTATTCTTTTATCGTTTCTATTTAGGCGGTTGCTCTAGCCGACCCTTTTTCCAAGCACAAATACCTTTCCTGCTTCTCCCCATATCTTGTTTTCTAAGACTTGAATTGGATAAAGGGGTCTCAGTAAAAATGTGGTTTGGACGTGCTAAAACTACTGGATCAAAATGCGTGATATCATCAATGACGAAGATATGATTATGGTCTGAATACGCTCCCCCTCTTTGATGGCTACCCACTTGTTAACTATCTGCATAACTATCCACTCTTTGGAAAAGACCTAATATATTCACACTAATAATCAATATCATCAAACGATTCTTTTATAGTGGATTTTCAATTGAAGTTGGAGCTGCAATGACGGTCCTTTTGGCTTCAAATCTCAGTATCCCAGTGTCAACCACACACTGCAAGGTTGGCTCTGTGGTGTTTACTGGTCGCGTCAGGTCACGTGATGTCGTCGATTGGTCTTTGTTTGTTAATATCGTTGTCTCATGGGTGGTCACTATGCCAGTGACTGGTAAGTATTAAAGTAATAAGTATTAAAAATTATTGTCATTTTTTCTACAATTTCATTTTACTGGTGTGTAATAATGTCCAATACTTTTTAACTGTAATACAGAATTACTAGTATTACAGGATGAAATAACTACCATTTTATTGTGATAGTGGGAAAATGTTCTACATCATTTTGTTACTCGTAATACAGCAATCAAGACTTACGAGGTTGATATTCTACAGTATTGCCATGCTACCGCTATCTTGTTCCACTGTAGACAACAGCACAACTGTGTAACCGTATTATAGCATTTCAGGTTTGTTTACCAAGATATCACTGCTACAGTATTGTGGTGCTACTGTATTTTGTTACATTGTTAAATAACAGCACAGCGCTTTAACCTTATTAAAGCATTGCAGGTTGATATTACCACAGTATTGCAGTATTTCGTTGCTACAGTACTGTCGTGGTACCATATTGAATTTCCTCTATTAAATAAAGACATGACTATATAACTGTAAAAAAGCATTACAGATTGATATCACTACAGTTTAGCTGTGTTATATTGTTACAGTATTAACAGATGTTTACATTATTATTGCAGTATTGAGAAAGAGCTTTAACATTTTTTCAGGCCTCATCTCAGCTGGTGTCTATGCCGCCATTATGGAAATCTTATAGCAATCGTGCACCAAGCTGCAACTGGCACTCCGATAATAAACGAGCGAGGTTTGGTTTTTGAAAAGTATATTTTGTATCCTGTACGGAAGATGAGAATTTTTATCAACTCAAAGAAAGAAGAACAATTGTGTACTTGCCATAGTAAATTCCTTGTATGATTTTTGTAAATAATTTGAATTTTAACTTTGAAGATCATTGATTAAATTGATTCGATAATTTGAACAATTTAATCCAATTAAGACATGATTTTTAGAAGTGTTTGTTGAAATAGTTAACATAATCTGTTTAAAATTGAAATACTAATGAATATTGTGCGGCCAAAAAAGTGTATTTAATAAAACTGAAATATATGACCAGAATTCTAAAATTGGAGGAGACTCGTAAGCCTCGATGCGAAGAGGAGGTGAAGTAGAAATAAAAGATGTCTTAGGGAGTAGGTTACGTTTAGAATGCCATATCAAATAGCCTGAATACTTTTTGTCAATTATGTTGGCCGTAATATTTCTTCTTAATACACATTCTTGTTTCTAGATGTTTTTAATATATTTACATTGGTATTTGTATAAATCATTTAGCCAATGCAATATAATGGCAAATCTAGTCTGTTGGTTTGGGACTTCGCTCTCTGGGTTTATCAAGCAAATTGAACTGCGATTATTTGCTAGCAAATACAAGCTGTCCTACTCGAGCGCACACCATATGTTGAATAAATTCACTTAAAATGTTGGGGCCTGGTTAGAAACTGATAGTTTTTAGATATAAAACCCTCAGCTGCATAGATGCTCTCCCAAGGCCTCGACATGTACTTTGATTCGCTGTCAAAGCAAGGCAATCAATGAAAGGCAATCAAGGCAAGAATGTTATTGTGCTATTTCAGAATTTCTATGCCTTCAGCAAGTCCTTATCTTCAAATCCGGACATGTACACACAGGCCAATGTCTCGTGTAAGGTATATGTACCCAGAGTATTCCTGAATGTAATTTCGTTATCTTCGGTGTCATGGGAGTTCTGGATTGCTAGGTACACAAGTTGTGCCTGAGCCCGTTTAATGTCTTTTTAAGGATCCTTAGTTTTTCTAAACCTCAAAAATATATCTTGGCGTAAACAGAAACGTTGGCAGAAGGCCAATCGCAGAAACGCCCATTTCAGAGACGCCATTTTCAGAAACAACAGTTTGGGAAGCGCCAGTCTTAATATTTGATAAATAAACTTTTATCAAATGTATATTTGCAAACATATTTTTCTTCAGATAATTTATAAATTCTAGAGCTGACAAAGTTCATTTAACATTGATTTCACACCATTAACTTGGCAAATGTTTTGCGGCTGCAAAAGCAAGTTTGAGGTTGGCTGTGTTAGAAATTTCATATACATCGACAGTTTGAAAATCCTCATTCACATTACACCACCCTAATCCTTCTAGAATCGACGGTTGGAATAGGCATGTTTTGAAGGGATACACATGGTGATGATTTGTCTCATGTCAAATGATGTTTGAAGAGAAACGCCAATTCTCTGCAAATTTTCACTGCACAACAAAAATCTTTTAGGCCTTATGGAGGTGGGATTGGAACTGACCTGTAAACATAAGCGCCAACCACGTGGAGGCTTGGGGACCTCGGGAATTTTTTAGAAATGTATTCGAGGGGCCTCGGCTACCCCTTGCAGCTTTAAATGCGGAGAAATTGTTCGAGCTTCCACAGTGCGCAGACTCAGAAAATAAATTGGTTTTTTCCAATATAGGAAATTAAATTGTGATTGAAAAATAGATTCCATTTGGGGGCCCATCGCTCGTTTCCTTAAGCCCCCAGAATTTCGTCTGATCCTTCTTCTTCAGCACTTTTGTGGGAATCTGTTCCATCTATATGGCATCTGAGACAAAATAATACTTTCATTATGTAAGCTGTCAGCTTGACGGCGACGCTGTGCGACAAAGTGTTTGGAAGCCAATCTTACTTGCTTCATTTGACTCTTGCCAGCTCCTTTTTGACAGGGATCTACCAATTGCGTCAAACGGTCTCAAACTCACATCTTTTTTCGTCACCTATGCGATGACTCTTATCGCGTTTGTCTGATTATGCCACACGTCCAAAATCTGAAAGTAAGGCCGCAGTTCAATCTAGTTCCTAATATGGCAGTTTCCACAGCAGTTCGGGATATTTTCACTTTTGGCTTTCCGAAAAAACAGGAGGAAAAGAAAATGTGTTTTGGTCGCTGTAGGCCTTCCGACAAGAAAGTGTTTGTTGGAATTCGCTGTCTCACTTGTTATGCTTTGTTATGTTATGCACTGATGCAGTATGGAAAATAAAAGGATTATTCTCACACAAAAATATTCCTCTGATGTTGAAATATATCTGGCGAAGGTTTCGACATTTTGGAGAATCAAAAAAATCAAGAGCTGCCATGAAAACTTTCAGATCTCAGCTAAATCCTATTTTTCATTCAAAACCTGAATTAGTCATGATCTTTACCTTCTCATATTTTAATAAATATAACATTGATGATGGAGCAAAACGAAACGTTAATAACAAATGTACTACAGACGAGCTAAAAGTATTCTAATTTACAAATATACTTATCAATTACAATCATTATTACAATCTATATGTTAACTTATCATTCACTAAAGGGAAAAGTTATAAACATAAAATCCTGTACTGTATTTTATTCAATTAGAGCGCGCTAACTTTCAGGACCCTCATTAAATCAAAGTATAAACTTTTAAATTTTCTTGCAACTAATGTAAAACGAATTTTTGGGAAAAGGAGTTTCACCGTTCTATTGAGAATTTTTTTTAGTTAAGTAGGTATATTGCAAAGCTAAATATGGTTTAAACTGATACAGTGGTGGAGATCGTGGGGTTTTTTGCTAAATTGTTGGTTGAATTCGAGGGGCGAATCACTATAAGAAAATCTCGTACACCTTTGATGGAAATCCTATTGTTTTATCTGAAAATCCCTAGAAATCCTTTTGTTTTAGGAAAAATCTCGTACACTAGTTGCAAGAGTGAATTGCCGCTCGGTTGAATCCAGTGAGGTAGTGCTATCAAAATAACAGGTGGGGAGAGGGGGGTGGGCTCTTGCTCAAAATGTTGCGAAAAACAATGGCAAAAGTAGAATTTTGCCAATTTTTGGCATCAACAAGGGGCCTGAGCCCCCTGAACCCTCTAAGCTCTCTAGCAATACACCCCTGGTTGAAACACATTTAAGCGTTTTTGTCGTTAATTTTTGTCGTTTTTCTGGAAATTTACCAATTTTACCAATTTGAGATCTTGCAGCCCCCCACCCCCACTCCTACCTGCAAAATGAATTTCCGCCTCGGAAATCGCACGAGGGTTTTTTAAAAGATTTTGGAGACCTCAGCTACGGGTACCCTGGGTACCAGAGCCTCATAAAGCTAGGATAAAGTATTGTAGACAGGTGCAGTGGCAAAGAATGAGAAATCCTTGCTCAAAAAAATTTTCTGTGACTAGTTTCTTACTATGTTTCTGAGACTAAATCATCGAAACTCTGGTACTCAGTGTAAGCAACAGTTTCTTTCGCTACTTTTTCTTGCTCTCAAGGTGTATTTAACGATAAACTGCCACAATATTTTAAACATATATTCCCGCCTAAACAAGGACAAATCTTTGAACAACACCTGTAAAATCATACAAATTTTTCTAATAAGAATATCTAAATTTTCTGGGCCTCCATATTCTTTAAAATTGAAATGAAATCTAAGTGTATTCTTTATTAACATGAAAGCACATGAAAGCAAAAGGTTTGGTTTGCATCAGTTTGGATAATCGCCTTGAACTTCATTTAATAGTTTGAAAAGCGAAAATTCAAGTTTAAAACAAACAAAAATCCTTAGATAAACAAAACATCTTTCTTTTGGCGAACTTGTTGCCTGGCTTTTATTTTTAATTTACTTTTAAATTTTAGCAATCTGGATCCTCCATATTCTCATAAGCTATATTATTTCACAAAAAATTTTTAAAAAAGCTACTACCTTCTACCTAAAGAATCACACACAAAATACATTCGTTGTAGTTTTTTAAAGCTAAGAAGAATGCTGACAAATTAAAAGCAAATAAAAGGCAATCTTATTTGCATTTTGACCTAGGGGCAATTCACTCCATGAAAATCTCGTACACCTTTTGTAAAAGTCCTATTGTTTTATCTGAAAATCCGCAGAAATCCATTTGTTTTAGGCAAAATCTCGTACACTGTTTGCAAGAGTGAACCGTGACTCGATTTTGACAATGTTCAAGTATATTTTTATCTTTGTGTTTAGTTTTGGCAGTACGGAGTTACTTGGTTACATTAATGAAATCGTTTGAAATGAATGCTTCTACTGATATAAGATGGTAGTGAGTACTTGCAAGGGCCTAGATAGCTACAGCTATTTGATTGGGGAAGATGAAATAATTATATTTTATTTTGGTTTGGTGGAAGGGCCAACCCTAATAAAATTGAGTGTGGCAATAGCTATTTTTAACAATATAAAGCATTTTACTTATGTTGAAATATTTTGGGGGAGCAAGTCCTTGAGTACTTTATAAGATCTGTACATAGGGGTAGAGGTAGAGCGACTAGCTCCTTTCCTCACTGTTTGGCCTCCCCAGTTTTTCCATAGCCCGGAATAGTCTTATCTTTGACCCCTCCTCCCCGTCGTCTACGATTTTAATGAGCAAAGGTTAACGGTGATGTTGACAGTTTTTCGAGTGCCTTCCACCTAAGCGGAACCTCTCGTAACTTAGTCATTAAAGATTTGCCCTTTCTTTGTCCATATAAGGAGTATGGTATACGATTACATCATACACTGGCTGCCGGATCAACCTCACATGACTTCCAACGAAGTGACCCATAAGAAGGGACGACCGGAAATTTTAGCATCAATCATAACGGGTGCTGCTTAGAATCAAAGGATCTGGCACCTCTTACTTGAGCGGCTTATAGTAAAAGAATGAAATTTAGTAGTCATTATGTTTTTTCGCTTTGTGTGTCGAAGTGACATTAGGAATGGCACTTGGGTTCTCGATTGTGTTGTGTTGAGCCTTTTCAGTGACTGATTGTATTGTAATTAGTTGTAGAAAACAACGGGGAGCTTTGATTGGTAGAGTGAAGAGGCTTTTGTTTAAAGGAAGTCTGGCACCGGTCATCACTGCTCCAACCGTATGGATACCTGAAAGTTGAGGAATCAAGTTTTCAAGGCGGCTATTTTTATCAATCGGATCTGGATATCAAAGATACAATCCTTGCACAAGTCCATCATGGTTGTAAGTTGAAATTTTCTTGCTTTTTTCTTCTGCGCCATATAATTCCTAACAAAAAATGTTACCAATCAATCTTTTTGACCTGAACAGCTATGGCCTTTCCTTGGCAGTGAGTTCTGACCTATCAACTTCGATTGACCTTTTAGTGAAGGAAGTATTGGTGTTATTTTAAGTATGAATTTGACAAACGTGTTTGATTGCATATTCTTTTCAGTTATCGTATTATATTCAGGAAATGCATATAATCGTATTATATTAAACTAATAGATTGATACTGCGCTGATGTTATCCATAGATTCTTACTAATTTAACCTCTTGTGTCCATAAAAGCAGTCCTCGCGGTAAAATTACTTGTTGAGATCTTATTTCTTTTTTGCAAAAACACCGCTATAGAAGTCACTGGATTAAACAAATAAAGAAATTATGGAATGAATCCGCAAGTCACGCCAAAATCTTTTCATAAACTTAAATTTCCATTTACAGCGTCCTAGCCTAAAGAGATTTCGATTTTGATTAGGAAAAGTTTTGAGCTTACCATATGACATTTTGCCGTCACACATTTCATAGAAAGCTTAATCCTCTTTCTTGGCTCGTCCTTAAATTGTCTGTAGATACTTACAAAAATCCGGTGCTCCCCGATGATTTCGCTACAATGGGTTTCTTGAGAATAATAGGGTTGTTATTTTGTCATATATCTCTGGCTTGCCGCTTGTTAGAAATCAAAATACGAAAATGCATCTTCCATAAGAACAGCTCAGTTTCTATTCAAAGCGTGTGCTCGTTAAAAGTATGCCTGTAGGTAAAACATTTTCCAAGTCGGCTGGCCTGCTAGGAAAATTCATCAGTTGCAAAAGCAGACTCTAAACTTTATCATCTAACGCGACCTCCACCCCCAAAAAGGTTAGCAATCAAAACGCTGAAAGCCTTGCAGAATGAGCAGGCAGAAAGCGTAGTTATCTTGTAATACCTTTGATAATTCTTTTGTTTTAAAACATAGTCAAGTGTTTTTTCAACTGATACAACGATCTTTTCTGGTACCACTTAACAGAAATAGTAGAATCGCAGTGGCCTAACTTTTACCTTTTTACCGAGAACAGTAGAATGCCTATATTTTCTCCTGCATTACAACGTAAGCATCTGGTACTCAATTTTGAGTTTTTGTTCCTTTCCTAGACAGACGATGTTATGATTTTCCTGCCCCCTCCCCTAATTACCAAATTCAACGTTGATGCATAAACGCTCTCAGGGACGTGGCTAGGAATTTCAAAGATAAATTGATATAACAGGGCATAAGTTAACTTTGAAGACGACAGGCACTCAATTCTTGGAACGTATAGGGCAGAACGAGGAGCAATTCATTCTTTCAAATAGCGTACAAGATTTTCCCTAAAACAAAAGGAATTCAGAGGATTTTCGGATAAAACAATAGGATTTTCACAAGGTGTATGATATTTTCTTGGAGTGATTTGCCCCTCGGGGCAGAAAAGCCCCCAGCGTGATCAAGGATCTCGGAATCTCACTATTCTGAGCCTATTCATAGTGAAATTTTATGAATAGGCAGTCTATAAGATTTATTCAAATACGAGTGTTTTTCGCATCCAGCAATCCCCTCTACTACGGTTTCCAGGCATGTGACTAGGATTGCTGAATGTTCGTTTGGAATAAAGTTCAAGTGTAATGAATAGTGGACTGCAAAAAGCATAACCCCTCAAAAACCACAAAACCCAGTTTTTAATGAACAAACAGAACTAATCGTCATCAATAAGGAATGCAAAGAGCAATAAGGAATGCAAAGAGTATTCCCTGAAAGGTTTTGAGATTGATCCAGTTCTGCTATGTTCTCGTTACGTACTCAGAAATGCATGAAATACCAAGTTGTTGACCTTGCGTTCTATAGATTTGCAGTACAGTATACTGATTTCCAGAGCCTAGTCAGTATTCCATGTTGTATACCAAAGGACATCCAATCATTATAAGTCACATGATGGTTCAGTTGATGGCTCATTCCCTGGCGATTTTGGTCTTTTTCCAAGCAATTTTTTGTTATCACCAAGCACTTATCATTTCTCAAAATAATACGAAAGGTTTTGCCTTTGTCAAATTTCGTATAAACGACTAGCTTAGTTGGTATTAAAATGGCTCATATTTGGACGAATCTTCTTGCATTTGCATTTTCACAATTGAAAAACCATCTGGCAAGCAACGAACCAGGGTTGTCTAAGTTGAAAACATTGAGACTATGAAAGGAAATTCGCTGCGAAAAAGATCTTTTGATATTCTCAACGTGACCCATGTTACGAGTCTTAGTGCATTTTGCTCTTCACAAAAACTTGATTTCTGATTGGATCAAAACGACTTCAACGCTTCCTCAAATGGAAATATACGATTCAATCCGTTACAGGCCCCCTCTAATAAATACAAAATCAAAAAACCCCAGCGTTTAATATATTTTCTCTGATATTGCAGAACAACACGCTGCCGACTATTGGGATTGGAACTCATTATCCAAACCGCTTATTTGTTGGTTCCCTGCCTGGTAGTGTAAGTGTTGCTCTTATATAACATCTCAATTAATCTCAAAGGTCACCTTTTCATACCTGTAAAATGCGTGGGATTTTCTGCTTTACCTAATTATTTCTACTTTTTCTATTGTACTATTTATTGTTCCACCTTTTAGAATGGATGAAGCTTATACGTCAATAGTGTTCATAAGCTTAAAAGCCTAATGTTTAATATTCTTCTTACAACCTTAAGAAAGGTTTTCGTTTCCCAAACAGTATATTAAATTCTCAGATTTGCTTTTTCTGGTGGTTTATATGAGATAACCCAAAAGTATCACTATTGTTTTTGGAAGTGAGAAACACGTGAATGACACCCGGAATAGGTTTCCGCTAATCTGGTCGATCAAGTTTAATTACCGTCGTATTGCAAGTTTGGGCTTACAGCGTTTAGTTGTATTTTGCTATTTTCCACATACTGGGTTTGATAGACGACGGATGCTCCTTTGTTTTTCAACTTACCCATTTTAGAACTTATTTGATTGTTATGGATATTTCTTGACCCTTTGATCAAACAAAAACACCCGAAAATGAAAATGGTCCAAAGTCAACATCGTAACTTACTGCAAGGAGTGTCCCATGCCAAAACGTTATCTTTCAGCGAAGAAGCAATAATTTCCTGTCTCAGCAAGTACAATAAAAATAGCACGGCTTTTGCAATGTACGAAGAATGTGGAGGAATGGTACTTCGATATTATGAATTGGCGAAGTGGACAAAACTGATGATGATGATGGTTGATGATGATGATGATTATGATTATGATGATGGTTGATGATTATGATTATGATGATGATGATTGATGATGATGATTATGATGACGACCATGACAATGATGACGACAACGAAGATTCCAAATGTATTAAAAGTCTGAACTTTTCTAGATGCGCCTCCAGTCTGTTTCCCAGACAACTAAGAACCTTTATGTTTTATGAGAATGCCTAAAAAACGGCGGCACAAGCTATGACGCAGCAACTTTACACAACTCATATTTTGGGGCTCTGTGAGTGGGACCTAACTGGGATTTTGTTTTTTTGATATGACGAAGGACATTTTTTGCTTGATAGCATAACACGAAAAATTATTTTTATTCGGTTGCTTTATCAAAATGCGTTTCGCATATTTACAGTTTCTTGATAAACGGCGGGAACTGCTATGACGCAGTAACTTTACAAAGCCAGATCTTTGGATTCCACTATCAACCTTTGCAGAAGGAGAAATCGATGCGTGCCTAACGATCTCTAACGACCCGCGCTGACAAAACGGTTCCAGCATAATGATCTCGCGGCAGTGCAATTACTTGATTACGAAGGGGAATCTTTCGTACGTAATTGTGAGCAGCCAAACTTTTAATTTCGTAAACTTCCTAGTTGCGAGTGCAAAGATTTCTTTAATTCGGCAATTGAACCGTTTGATTAAGAAATGTAGTCACAGTTCCCCAAATGATTAATTGATCATTCTCGTAACTGTTAGTCTGACAGACTTTTAACAAATTCCCGTTGTTTCTATGTTTTTCCTACACCAAACTACCTTATCCAACGGGGTCTGAAGAATTTGGAATGAATTTTGGATAAACCCTAGAGAAAACTGGAAAGTACCTGCAAGCATTTTGCGACAATTTTGCATAGCCTGGAAACTTTCGAATAACTTTCACCGACTTTGCAAAACTTGCGAAAAACTAAACAGATTTCTGATACTTGCAATATATTTGAATTTCCCGCCCTTGCTTCAGACTCTTTAAATGTCCCGAGTTCCTTGCATGAAAGTTAATTCTTGAAGAAACTCGTGAAACGTGAAATCGCATATTCCCGCACTTTCTTTTGTATCCCACATAGCAAATTGCAAATTATACGTCTAATTACGTTGACGCTTGACAGGATGAAAGCACCATTCTCGATTACGAGAAGTTTCTGATCTATTCTGGCTACCGTTCAACATGCACGTGCAGAACCAATTTTAACTGCCCAACGTCACGAGCAAAACTAAAGGTGATTGGTCGAATCTAAGAGGATGACCACAAAGGGGATCTCAGGCTAGCAGCCGAACCCAATTTAATAGCACGATTATAGACCTAAGTGTCGATTAGCGAACCTCAATTGCCCACTTAATCGGGAAACTCACGATTCTCGATTGTTCGTTTGGGAAAATTGGGAAAATCCTTTGATTTTGGCATTCTATGCCTGCATTGTTTCGATTGTCCCCCGCCTTTGAATTCGGCTTCTATGTTTCCATTGTTGAATTCATCAAAATGCCGATCCATTGTTACACAATTGGCAACAATTCTACATATATATATATATATATATATGGATGCCCATCGAGCCGAGCAAAATCCCCCCTTCATGTACTCATTCTTCGTACATAAAAATAGCACGGCTTTTGCAATGTACGAAGAATGTGGAGGAATGGTACTTCGATATTATGAATTGGCGATGTGGACAAAACTGATGATGATGATGATTGATGATGATGATAATGATGATGATTGATGATGATGATGATTGATGATGATTGATGATGATTGATGATGATGATGATGATGATTGATGATGATTGATGATGATTGATGATTATGATGATGATTGATGATGATGATTATGATGACGACGATGACAATGATGACGCCAACGAAGATTCCAAATGTCTTAAAAGTCTGAACTTTTCTAGATGCGCTTCCAGTCTGTTTCCCAGACAACTAAGAGCCTTTATGTTTCGTGAGAATGCGATTCACAGACTTGGAATACCTAAAAAACGGCGGCACAAGCCATGACTCAGCAAGTTTACAGAACTCATTTATTGGGGCTCTGTGATTGGAAGCTAACTGGGATTTTGTTTTTTTTATTTGACGAAGGACATCTTTCGCTTAACAACATAACACGAATAATTCGGTTGATTTTTCAAAATACGTTTCCCATATTTAAAGTTTCTTTATAAACGGCGGGGCGGGGACGTCTATGACGCAGCAAGTTTCCAGATCTTTGTACTATCAACCTTTGCAGAAGGAGAAATCGATGCGTGCCTAACGATCCCTAACGACCCGCGCAAACAAAAAAGGGTTCCAGCATAATGATCTCACTGCAGTGCAATTACTTGGTTACGAAGGGGAATCTTTTGTACGTAATTGTTAGCAGCCAAACTTTTTATTTCGTAAACTTCCTAGTTGCGAGTGCAAAGATTTCTTCAACTCGGCAATTCAACTATTTCATTAAGAAATGTAGTCACCGATCCCAAGATTAATTAATTGCTCATTCTCGTAACTGTTGGTCTGACTTCAGACTTTAAACAAATTTCCATTGTTTCTATGTTTTTCCTACACCAAACCACCTTATCCAACGGGGTCTGAAGAATTTCGAATGATTTTTGGATCAACCCCCCACCAACCCTAGAAAAAACTGAAAAGTACCTGCAAGCATTTGGCGACAATTTTGCATAGCCTGGAAACCTTCGAATAACTTTCGCCAACCTTGCAAAACATGCGAAAAACTAAACAGATTTGTAACACTTGCAATATATTCGAATTTCCCGCCCTTGCAAGGAAGTTAATTCTTGCAGAAGCTCGTGAAACGTGAAATCGCATATTCCCGCACTTTCTTTTGTATCCTACATAGCAAATTGCAAATTATACGTCTAATTACGTTGACGCTTGACAGGATGAAAGCACCATTCTCAATTACGAGAAGGTTCTGATCTATTCTGGCCACCGTTCAACATGCACGTGCAGAACCAATTTTAACTGCCCAACGTCACGAGCAAAACTAAAGGTGATTGGTCGAATCTAAGAGGATGACCACAAAGGGGATCTCAGGCTAGCAGCCGAACCCAATTTAATAGCACGATTATAGACCTAAGTGTCGATTAGCGAACCTCAATTGACCACTTAATCGGGAAACTCACGATTCTCGATTGTTCGTTTGGGAAAATTGGGAAAATCCTTTGATTTTGGCATTCTATGCCTGCATTGTTTCGATTGTCTCCCGCCTTTGAATTCGGCTTCTATGTTTCCATTGTTGAACTCATCAAAATGCCGATCCATTGTTACACAATTGGCAACAATTCTACATATATATATATATATATATATATATGGATACCCATCGAGCTGAGCAAAATCCCCCCTTCATGTACTCATTCTTCGTACATAAAAATAGCACGGCTTTTGCAATGTACGAAGAATGTGGAGGAATGGTATTTTGATATTATGGAATGGGGAATTGGTTTTTTTATTTGACAAAGGATATTTTTTGCTTGATAACATAACACGAATAATTATTCTTATTCGGTTGCTTTATCAAAATGCGTTTCGCAGATTTACACTTTCTTGATAAATAGCGGGGAATGCTATGACGCAGTAAGTTTACCAAACCCAGATCTTTGAATTCCACTGTCAACCTTTGCAAGAAGGAGAAATCGATGCGTGCCTAACGATCCCTAACGACCCGCGCTGACAAAACGGGTTCAGATCTTTCGTACGTAATTGTGAGCAGCCAAACTTTTAATTTCGTAAACTTCCTAGTTGCGAGTGCAAAGATTTCTTCAACTCGGCAATTCAACTATTTGATGAAGAAATGTAGTCATAGACCCCAAGATTATTCATTGATTATTCTCGTAACTGTTGGTCTGACCTCACACGTTCCAAATTTCTATTTTTTTACGTTGTTCCTGCACCAAACTATCTTATCCAACATATTGACCCTTTCTTTAAAAAAAATATGGGGTCTGAAAAATTTCGAATGAATTTTGGATCAACCCCAGAGAAAATTGGAAACCCCTGCAAGCATTTTGTGACAATTTCGCAAAGCCTGGAAATCTTCGAATAACTTTCACCGACTTTGCAAAACTTGCGAAAAACTAAACAGATTTCAAACACTTACAATATATTTTCCACGAATCATGCATGAAATTAATTCTTGCAGAAACTCGTGAAATCGCATATTCCCGCACTTTCTTTTGTATCCTACATAGCAAATTGCAAATTATACGTCTAATTACGTTGACGCTTGACAGGATGAAAGCACCATTCTCGATTACGAGAAGTTTCTGATCTATTCTGGCTACCGTTCAACATGCACGTGCAGAACCAATTTTAACTGCATAACGTCACGAGCAAAACTAAAGGTGATTGGTCGAATCTAAGAGGATGACCACAAAGGGGATCTCAGGCTAGCAGCCGAACCCAATTTAATAGCACGATTATCGACCTAAGTGTCGATTAGCGAACCTCAATTGCCCACTTAATCGGGAAACTCACGATTCTCGATTGTTCGTTTGGGAAAATTGGGAAAATCCTTTGATTTTGGCATTCTATGCCTGCATTGTTTCGATTGTCTCCCGCCTTTGAATTCGGCTTCTATGTTTCCATTGTTGAACTCATCAAAATGCCGATCCATTGTTACACAAT
>NW_027019640.1:5834741-5905126 GCF_013076305.1 Rhopilema esculentum
AGCACGGCTTTTGCAATGTACGAAGAATGTGGAGGAATTGTACTTCGATATTATGAATTGGCGATGTGGACAAAACTGATGATGATGATGATTGATGATGATGATGATAATGATGATGATTGATGATGATGATTGATGATTGATGATGATGATGATGATGATTGATGATGATGATGATGATTGATGATGATGATGATGATTGATGATTATGATGATGATGATTATAATGATGATGATTGATGATGATGATGATGATTGATGATGATGATGATGATGATTATAATGATGGTGATTAT
This sequence comes from Rhopilema esculentum, assembly GCF_013076305.1. The sequence goes on from NW_027019640.1 coordinate 5,835,038, forward strand.
GATGACGACGATGACAATGATGACGACAACGAAGATTCCAAATGTATTAAAAGTCTGAACTTTTCTAGATGCGCTTCCAGTCTGTTTCCCAGTCAACTAAGAACCTTTATGTTTTATGAGAATGCCTAAAAAAACGGCGGCACAAGCTATGACGCAGCAACTTTACACAACTCATATATTGGGGCTCTGTGAGTGGGACCTAACTGGGATTTTGTTTTTTTGATATGACGAAGGACATTTTTTGCTTGATAGCATAACACGAAAAATTATTTTTATTCGGTTGCTTTATCAAAATGCGTTTCGCATATTTACAGTTTCTTGATAAACGGCGGGAACTGCTATGACGCAGTAACTTTACAAAGCCAGATCTTTGGATTCCACTATCAACCTTTGCAGAAGGAGAAATCGATGCGTGCCTAACGATCTCTAACGACCCGCGCTGACAAAACGGTTCCAGCATAATGATCTCGCGGCAGTGCAATTACTTGATTACGAAGGGGAATCTTTCGTACGTAATTGTGAGCAGCCAAACTTTTAATTTCGTAAACTTCCTAGTTGCGAGTGCAAAGATTTCTTTAATTCGGCAATTGAACCGTTTGATTAAGAAATGTAGTCACAGTTCCCCAAATTATTAATTTATCATTCTCGTAACTGTTAGTCTGACAGACTTTTAACAAATTCCCGTTGTTTCTATGTTTTTCCTACACCAAACTACCTTATCCAACGGGGTCTGAAGAATTTGGAATGAATTTTAGATAAACCCTAGAGAAAACTGGAAAGTACCTGCAAGCATTTTGCGAAAAAAATGCATAGCCTGGAAACTTTCGAATAACTTTCACCGACTTTGCAAAACTTGCGAAAAACTAAACAGATTTCTGATACTTGCAATATATTCGAATTTCCCGCCCTTGCTTCAGACTCTTTAAATGTCCCGAGTTCCTTGCATGAAAGTTAATTCTTGCAGAAACTCGTGAAACGTGAAATCGCATATTCCCGCACTTTCTTTTGTATCCCACATAGCAAATTGCAAATTATACGTCTAATTACGTTGACGCTTGACAGGATGAAAGCACCATTCTCGATTACGAGAAGTTTCTGATCTACCGTTCAACATGCACGTGCAGAACCAATTTTAACTGCCCAACGTCACGAGCAAAACTAAAAGTGATTGGTCGAATCTAAGAGGATGACCACAAAGGGGATCTCAGGCTAGCAGCCGAACCCAATTTAATAGCACGATTATAGACCTAAGTGTCGATTAGCGAACCTCAATTGACCACTTAATCGGGAAACTCACGATTCTCGATTGTTCGTTTGGGAAAATTGGGAAAATCCTTTGATTTTGGCATTCTATGCCTGCATTGTTTCGATTGTCTCCCGCCTTTGAATTCGGCTTCTATGTTTCCATTGTTGAACTCATCAAAATGCCGATCCATTGTTACACAATTGGCAACAATTCTACATATATATATATATATATATATATATCTATATATATGGATGCCCATCGAGCTGAGCAAAATCCCCCCTTCATGTACTCATTCTTCGTACATAAAAATAGCACGGCTTTTGCAATGTACGAAGAATGTGGAGGAATGGTACTTCGATATTATGAAAAGGCGATGTAGATAAAACTGATGATGATGATGATGATTGATGATGATGATGATTGATGATGATGATGATGATAATGATTGATGATGATTGATGATGATTGATGATGATGATGATGATGATTGATGATGATTGATGATGATGATGATTGATGATGATGATGATGATGATGATGATGATGATTGATGATGATTGATAATTATGATTATGATTATGATTGATGATGATTAATGATGATTGATGATGATGATGATTGATGATTGATGATGATGATGATGATGATAATGATTGATGATGATTGATGATGATGATGATGATGATTGATGATGATTGATGATGATGATGATTGATGATGATGATTGATGATGATGATGATGATGATGATTGATGATGATTGATAATTATTGATGATGATTGATGATGATTAATGATGATTGATGAAGATGATGATTGATGATTGATGATGATGATGATGATGATGATTGATGATGATGATTGATGATGATGATGATTGATGATTGATGATGATGATGATAATGATTGATGATGATTGATGATGATGATAATGATTGATGATGATTGATGATGATGATGATAATGATTGATGATGATTGATGATGATGATAATGATTGATGATGATTGATGATGATGATGATGATGATTGATGATGATTGATGATGATGATGATTGATGATGATGATTGATGATGATGATGATTGATGATTGATGATGATGATGATAATGATTGATGATGATTGATGATGATGATGATGATGATTGATGATGATTGATGATGATGATGATTGATGATGATGATGATGATTGATGATGATTGATGATGATTGATGATGATGATGATGATGATGATTGATGATTATGATTATGATGATGATTGATGATGATTGATGATGATGATGTACCCCAGAGAAAATTGAAAAATCCCTGCAAGCATTTTGTGACAATTTCGCAAAGCCTGGAAATCTTCGAATAACTTTCACCGACTTTGCAAAACTTGCGAAAAACTAAACAGATTTGAAACACTTACAATATATTTTCCACGACTCATGCATGAAAGTTAATTCTTGCAGAAACTCGTGAAATCGCATATTCCCGCACTTTCTTTTGTATCCTACATAGCAAATTGCAAATTATACGTCTAATTACGTTGACGCTTGACAAGATGAAAGCACCATTCTCGATTACGAGAAGTTTCTGATCTATTCTGGCTACCGTTCAACATGCACGTGCAGAACCAATTTTAACTGCACAACGTCACGAGCAAAACTAAATGTGATTGGTCGAATCTAAGAGGATGACCACAAAGGGGATCTCACGCTAGCAGCCGAACCCAATTTAATAGCACGATTATAGACCTAAGTGTCGATTAGCGAACCTCAATTGCCCACTTAATCGGGAAACTCACGATTCTCGATTGTTCGTTTGGGAAAATTGGGAAAATCCTTTGATTTTGGCATTCTATGCCTGCATTGTTTCGATTGTCTCCCGCCTTTGAATTCGGCTTCTATGTTACCATTGTTGAACTCATCAAAATGCCGATCCATTGTTACACAATTGGCAACAATTCTACATATATATATATATATATATATATATATATATCTATATATATGGATGCCCATCGAGCTGAGCAAAATCCCCCCTTCATGTACTCATTCTTCGTACATAAAAATAGCACGGCTTTTGCAATGTACGAAGAATGTGGAGGAATGGTACTTCGATATTATGAATTGGCGATGTGGACAAAACTGATGATGATGATGATTGATGATGATGATTATAATGATGATGATTGATGATGATGATTGATGATTGATGATTATGATGATGATGATTATAATGATGGTGATTATGATGACGACGATGACAATGATGACGACAACGAAGATTCCAAATGTATTAAAAGTCTGAACTTTTCTAGATGCGCTTCCAGTCTGTTTCCCAGACAACTAAGAACCTTTATGTTTTATGAGAATGCCTAAAAAAACGGCGGCACAAGCTATGACGCAGCAACTTTACACAACTCATATATTGGGGCTCTGTGAGTGGGACCTAACTGGGATTTTGTTTTTTTGATATGACGAAGGACATTTTTTGCTTGATAGCATAACACGAAAAATTATTTTTATTCGGTTGCTTTATCAAAATGCGTTTCGCATATTTACAGTTTCTTGATAAACGGCGGGAACTGCTATGACGCAGTAAGTTTACAAACCCAGAGCTTTGGATTCCACTATCAACCTTTGCAGAAGGAGAAATCGATGCGTGCCTAACGATCTCTAACGACCCGCGCTGACAAAACGGTTCCAGCATAATGATCTCGCGGCAGTGCAATTACTGGATTACGAAGGGGAATCTTTCGTACGTAATTGTGAGCAGCCAAACTTTTAATTTCGTAAACTTCCTAGTTGCGAGTGCAAAGATTTATTTAATTTGGCAATTGAACCGTTTGATTAAGAAATGTAGTCACAGTTCCCCAAATCATTAATTGATCATTCTCGTAACTGTTAGTCTGACAGACTTTTAACAAATTCCCGTTGTTTCTATGTTTTTCCTACACCAAACTACCTTATCCAACGGGGTCTGAAGAATTTGGAATGAATTTTGGATAAACCCTAGAGAAAACTGGAAAGTACCTGCAAGCATTTTGCGACAATTTTGCATAGCCTGGAAACTTTCGAATAACTTTCACCGACTTTGCAAAACTTGCGAAAAACTAAACAGATTTCTGATACTTGCAATATATTCGAATTTCCCGCCCTTGCTTCAGACTCTTTAAATGTCCCGAGTTCCTTGCATGAAAGTTAATTCTTGCAGAAACTCGTGAAACGTGAAATCGCATATTCCCGCACTTTCTTTTGTATCCCACATAGCAAATTGCAAATTATACGTCTAATTACGTTGACGCTTGACAGGATGAAAGCACCATTCTCGATTACGAGAAGTTTCTGATCTATTCTGGCTACCGTTCAACATGCACGTGCAGAACCAATTTTAACTGCCCAACGTCACGAGCAAAACTAATGGTGATTGGTCGAATCTAAGAGGATGACCACAAAGGGGATCTCAGGCTAGCAGCCGAACCCAATTTAATAGCACGATTATAGACCTAAGTGTCGATTAGCGAACCTCAATTGCCCACTTAATCGGGAAACTCACGATTCTCGATTGTTCGTTTGGGAAAATTGGGAAAATCCTTTGATTTTGACATTCTATGCCTGCATTGTTTCGATTGTCTCCCGCCTTTGAATTCGGCTTCTATGTTTCCATTGTTGAACTCATCAAAATGCCGATCCATTGTTACACAATTGGCAACAATTCTACATATATATATATATATATATATATATGGATACCCATCGAGCCGAGCAAAATCCCCCCTTCATGTACTCATTCTTCGTACATAAAAATTGTCACATTTACCAAAGAATTTGCTTTTGATGTTGACTGAGTGAATAATGATACATTTATTTTATCATCTATATAGGCGAGTGCCAATGACTTGGCAGAGTTTTTCAAAAAATTTGGAACAGTCTTGGAAGGAAAAGTCGTGCTTGACTGCAATGGAAATTCTAGAAGGTGTGATGATGTTAAGTTGACCCAATTTCTTTATTGCGAATTTCAGGCCTCTTTGTTTGTGACAATTCTTTGAAAATTTCTCCAAAAAACTCTTCGCTTTATTTATTTCTAGAACTAGCTCGCAAGACTTTAACAATGTGTAGGGATATCCCATAATTTTGTTTACAGTTAATTTACGTTGGGGTTAACGGTGTCTAAAAATGAGCATCTTACCCCCATTTAATCCCACGACACTGCATATGCAATGCCTGCTAAAAGTCCTTGTAGCACCTTGAGATTTTTATGAATTCGCGAGTCATGTCCCGCCCTGTCCCGCCCTGTCCCGTCCTTTCCCGTCCTTTCCCGTCTTTTCCCGTCCTTTCCCGTCCTTTCCCGTCCTTTCCCGTCCTTTCCCGTCCTTTCCCGTCCTTTCCCGTCCTTTCCCGTCCTTTCCCGTCCTATCCCGTACTATTTCCATGTCAACAAGGAGGGTGTTTCACCCTCTCCCCTCAAAAATTTTTGACTAGCTAGCTATGCAACACTGCATGGTTGTACCTGTAGGTTTTTCATATTTTCCTTAATATTTTCGATTTACTTACAAGTTTTGAATACCGGCCTAAAATGATTTTTGCTATTTTGTTAATAAGTCCCGCAATAAAGTTTGGCAAATGAAGTGCACGAGCACAATTGAAATGCACGTTTTCTTGTTCGCCTTAGAAAGATATATAGTTAAAATGTAGATAAATTTCTAGCCTGGCAAAAATCTTTAATTTTGGATTTCAAAATTTCCCAGGCCTCAACTTTCCTATAAAGCTTATTCTTATAAAAAATGTGTCTTCTGTGCCTTGTTTTCAAAACGTTTTTGTAAGTTAATGGTATGTCAATAAATTTCAGATTTGGATTTATTACTTTTGCCACAAATGACGATGTTCAAAGAGTTTTGGGTCAGGGGTGCATCTTCTTCCGAGGGAAAAAAATCAACGTCGGACCAGCGGTTAAAAGAATGGTTAGTCTCCCTTATATTTTTTTAATTTTTGTCTTGATAAAAATATTTAAAAAAGGCCCAAACTCGAGTGCCAGGCCTTTATCGATTTATCAGATAATCAAACGATTTAAGCATGGGTTATTAGATACGATTCCTGTTTCATTTTTGAACCAGATTCCCTTAACCAGTCCTTAGCAAGAATTTGTTAGAGTTACGCGGAAGATTTTTGTAGATATGCGAAAATGACACACAACATATCCAACAATGAAACGAATTCTGCCATATTGCATTTACAAAGCACGAGGTAAATCTAATAGGTTGAGTACTTCATGTTAAGATGAAACGTCTTTTCTAACAGAACTCGTCCCTTTCACAACAACTTAGAGTTTCATACCACTTCTCCAATTGCTCGCTAAATAAAGCTTATGAGGGGTGGGCTGGCCAGCCGTGCTACCGTGCTGCAGTCCGAAGGGACTTCATCAGAAGTAAATTTAAATTGAAGTGCCCCCTTTCCTGTAAGGATTGCTTTTGATGAATCGTGACTTTAAGAAAGTAACAGCAGATACACACATTGTAAGAACTGTAAGAACCTTAAATTGAAATGAAAATACTCGTAGAAGCCTATTTTTTGCTTACCTCAATTGGCTTTGGTGGGATGCTGCAATTTTGAAATCCCATCAAGTCCTTTTTCAGGTGCCAATCCATCCCTGCTCGTGGAATGTATTGTTGAGAAATGATACTTTCCTCACATCTATTGTATCATTCACAACTAGATTTAACATCACAGAACTTCGCCTCTTACAAACTGTTAAGTTTGATGTCTGAAGTGTTATTTAAAAATTGTACTTCATAGAAGAGTTTAATTATATGTTTGGAGATAACAAGTAAAGACAGAAAATGCTTGCGCCAAACTTGGAGATTTCATTTACCCAACTTTCCAAGAAAATGACACTTTGCATGTGGACATAAATGTGAACTGAACTTTCCATAGGTGCAAGTATAATTTAAACAAAAAGACGACCAATAAACTCGAACCATAAGGAATTCCTTTTACATTGACAGACTTAAATATCTCTTAAATATGAGTTCCTAACGATTCAAATATTTCTATCCCTAATTGTTTTGGCACATCCACTCACATTTTTGCCGTATAAATGGCATTTTTGTGAAGTTTGCTACCCTTGTGATAGGAGGCTAAGCTCAACTTGGTCAAAGCTAGAAGCGAAAAACGAACCAAATCAGCAATATCAAGAACGCTGTTGGTTTTAAAGTTTACACGGAATATGTACTACGGGCTGAACAAGCTTGAATATTTGTTGGAAAGCCTTGCTATGAAAATTAAACTTTGAACATGTTCACACCAAATGGTTCTAGTTCTGGTTGTTTTGATGACAAGTTCTTTTCATAATTGATTGTTTTAGACTGAAATATGTTGTATCATCGTTTTTATCTTTTCATAATATTTTCTTATGCTTCAATTCTATATTTCAAAGCTCTTGCTATTTCAGATGCCAGACGGTCAACCAAGCATGTTGTTTTCACCCGATCCTGCAAAAGGAAACAGTGGGTCATTCAACAGAAGCCAGGTTAGAATGTTAACATAATGATTGCAATCTGCAGAATGACGTCGAACCATTCGACCTGACACAGCAGTGACTGGGTCTCGTGATGGCCATTTTAGCCCTTGTGCAGTGTTCTACTGTATAATTCCCACATCACGAAATCCAAAGCCAAGTCTGGCGAATTGACCTTGGATTCTGTGGCTGGAAATGTTTAATACTGTGAAATCCAGGTGGTCATTCGACATCTTCATTCATCTGTAATTTATTCATCGTGATCTGGAAATGTTTTGCTGGCCAAAAAGGGAGAGGGCCATGTCCGCTGTGCCCTCCCCCCAGTGGCGTGGGCTCTGGTCATATTTCTTCCACAGTCAAAAAACCTTACCATAATTATTTTTGTGATACTAATGATAATGACAATGCAAAAGTTAAGGAAAGCGTTTTAAGTTTTATCCAATCCCAGTGCCGACTGTTGATGTCACATGTCCTGAGCAAGTGAATCGTTACCAAACCATTTGAATAAAGACCCCTTTCAGTGAGTATTATCATAAACATTCTTTAAATTTAAGTGTAATTCTTTAATTAAACTTTAATTCTAGTAAGAGCTGAGAAAGCTTCTTATCAAACCACTACAGTAACTCAAGTCTATTACTCAATGTAAAAAAATAACTGTTCTAATCTTTGTATTCAAATTCACAGAGATATAAGCGACTTTTTCATTTTATGCTTTATTGACGCATAATTTTAATCAGGCAAGCCTATTTACATTTGCTACCTAGCATCCGAAGATAGTTTTAGGACACTGAGAGGCTGTGCTTATCGAGCAGTGTCCTGCTCCTTCCTCTTGATGTGACCAAACCTTGTGATTCCTACGCCTGGAAATACAAAGCGCTGGCAACTGTCCTCGTACCCTGGCCACAAAAGCCTCATGAATGCCGGGGTAAAGTATTGTATACAGCAACGGTGGCAAAGAATGAGTGGATGCGGGGAGGGGAGAGGGTCTGTTTCCAATCCTCGCTCAAAAAAGTTTTCTGTGCTAGTTTTTAACTATATTTCTGGTGCCCAGGGTACTGTCCTCACTCTGATCGAAAGTTCGGTCAGGTCAGGGGTTTGAACCACAGATCCTTGAATCTGTAGTCAGAGACCCGAACCACTGAGTTATCCTCGTATTAAAAGAAAAAACCTATTTTTTGTTTAAAATAAATAATTCTGTCTAATGTTGATGGACTTTCAAACTGAAATTCATTGAGAGAGAGAGAGGCGGAGCGCGGAGTACTGTATTAAAGACTTGGCAAAGGAAGTGAAATTTGTAGAGTTAGTTTTCTTAATTTTTTTAAGCTCGCTTAAAACAGTATTTTTAGAGAGGGTCACAACTCTTCGTGCCATCGTTTTCTTCTTTTTCACCTTGCATTTCTTCTTTTTCCAATTGCTTCCTCGGCCAATAACTGTAATATCATATAAACCTATCCAACGCTTATTCTAAGCTGGATGCGGGTACGTTTCTTAGATCTGGAATTCGAAATGTGAAACTGGACATGAAACTCTGTAGACCTGGAAGAATAAAACAAAATGATAAAGAAATGCTTCGTTTCCTATTTTTCTTATCACATTGCGTTCGAAGAAATAAGTTCAACTGTACTGATGCGGGCATCTGTACCGATAGGCTGATGTGGCCGATTCACCATTTTGTTATAGAATACAGTAGCGGCGCCACGGGGGTTCTCGGCAGGATCAATTTTGTATTTCGTCTAAATCCGATGAGAAAATGTTGGGGGAGGGGTAATATTTTGGCAACGTACTTTTTGATGTCATCCTTTGATTTCCAAACTGCCTTTACATAGGGAACAGTTAGTTATGGACGTTCCTCTCAGGTAAAATTGGCTTTCCTCGTTTGTAAAAGAGCGTGGCCTAAATTTTTTTGTTTTGTCCCCCAGAGCGTAGTGGCTGGCGCCGCCAGTGATAGAATATGACAAGACATTACCTGAGCCGTAGCTGGCTTTGAAATCAGCTGATCTACTACCAAGAAAACATTGAGTCTCTTTGGTTTGTATTTGCTCTGATTTAAGCCCAGGCCTTATAGGTTGGAATGCGCTAAAAATGTTATGATGATTCTTGGAACTTGAAACCTTCCATAGAATAGGATCAGAACTTATATCTGGATAAAAAGGCCCCTAGCTGCTAGATGGAAGACAAATGCGTCGTTAGAATAGCATTGTATCTTCACTTGCTTTGAAAGGCCGAGTGTTTCAAAATCATTTTATTGTTGCTCTTTACTTAGGACAGTTGGTTTCTAGGACATCCAGTCTTCATTGAAAGTATCTTTCGTTTCCTAAGCAACAATCCCTAACATTTTAATCTTATTATACGCAAATCTTATTATACATAAACTAGAAAGCTCCAGTACGTGGACTTGGCCCTAAACTCCTGTTGCCATTTTTTATTAGGTCCATCATAATTTTCTTCTTAAATGACATCGTAGCCTGTTGCCGGAAACTTTAAAAGAAAAAATGGATTTCTGATTTTCTGTCCAAGGTTGTATGAAAATTAAATATTTGAGCCAGGAACCCTCTGGAATGGGCGCCCGTGATTCCGAAAAACATCAGTTGATTTTAATGTTTGTATGAATGGTTTGGTTTCTTGCGAAAATCAATTTAGATATTTTGCGGCTTTGGTTGAAGTATAATCGGCTCCTTTTATCGGATAAACAGGGATATTCCATCGTATTTAAGTTTCGTAGGCTACAATATAAGACACGTTGATGTATTAATTAGTTTCATTTTGTCGTCTAAAGCCAAGTGAAAGAACTAACAAGTTTATCAAGCTCGCTTTCTGTTATGTATAATGTGGGTTTTTCCTAATCAACTGTTATGATTTGGAAGAGTAATGTATAAAACTGCTATTAACCTTTTTCACCACAATTTTATCCTTTTCAAAGTTTTACCAAATTGCTAATGTATTACGCAAATATTTTCTGATGAATAAAATTGATCTCAAATCAAAGAAGCGGACTAAGCCTTGGAAAAGAACTGTTTGAGTTTTTGTTTGCTGTTTAATCGGAACGGCGATATAAAGGTCTTTAAATCTAATGGACTCTCGATCTCCAACATGAATAAAATTCCAGCATTTGAGGGACTTTTACAGGAGATAATAATATTGATATTCAAATTTCTGATAACAAAAGAAAGAGCAAATCTACTCCCCTGCTTTGGCTACTGCGACTGAAGAAAGGGTCCCATACACAGAAATTTGTTTCTGGACACAATACCCTGCATAATTTGTCGTAGGTGAACAGCATGGCCTCCACAGTGGCATTTCTGGCCCAGACAGGAGTGCAAGCTACAGTAGTGGGCTGGTAAGCCTAGACAAAATTCCAGGCTTCTTTGGAAAATTTGGCTGTTTGTTTACAACGCGCAAACAGGATATCTTGATAATACTTAAAGGCAGTTTGTCTGTAGAATGCTTCGTGGGCTGTGTGACTGGCCTAAAAACTCAATGCACAGAAATACTGAACTCGTGTCAGCATTGCATCAGCAGTTTTAACAATCGTGCATGCAGTTTCAATGTATATGGGTTAACAACCTTTAAAACAACTATCAACAGGGGTTCGGGGGCTGAAGATTCCCTAATAATTTTGAAACCAATGCAAAAATAACCTCGCTTTTGGCCATTCGCATGTTTATCCCCAAAACTTTTTATTCCCCACACAAATTCGTAATATGCTTCGCGATCATTCGCTGAATGATTCAGGCTCTTGCTTGTATATTCCTTGCATTCAACGCTTATACCCTTATACTGCAGTCTTAGGCCTAGTTCAAACGTCGCGCTCCTCATGTGCCGAACCTAACTCGAGAATAAAGTACATGAGGGGCGCGACGTTTGAATCAATTTGGTACGGCAGATTTAGTTAGGAGCGGATCGGCAGAGCTTGCCAAACTGCATGGCTCCAGTACGGCACGGTTTCAAGCGTCGAACTTGTCATGTACCGAACTCAATGCATAATTATATTTAATTTATTTTCCTTCCCAGAATTCATTTCTTTCTTTGAGGGCGCATGCGTTTCAAACGAATATTTGAGATTGCGCGCCTTAACCAAGATACTTCATGTAACAATCCTAAAACTCATTTGGCGCCACATGATTAAGTTCGACGTTTGAAACGGGAGTCGAGCTGTCGCGCTAAACATGCTCAAGTGTCGTTCCAAACAGGGTTAGGTTCAGCACATGAGAAGTGCGACGTTTGAACCAGGCCTTAAAGGATGTTATGAAGGCATATAGAACGAATCCTTATTAGAGTGTTAGAATTCATTATCCTTATGTAACAGCTGGGATTCCATGCTTGACTGTTTCTTGCTAGCCAAATAATAGTAAGTATATAAAGCTCAGAGAGAGGGGGCTCAGAAAAACACAGTTGAAATTGCAGATGGTAAATTGATAAGGCAGTAGTTATGTATAATTCAAAGGACCCTAATAATGAATTTATTGCTGTAAATAAACCTAAATAACTTTTTATCAATACCCTTTGAAATGTTAATTTACTTTCTGATGTATTAGGCAAAAATGAAAGAGTTTTGTAGGCACAGTGCTTTACTTCTATGCAGCAGATAGAATTGAAATGCTGAGCAAATTGAAATGCTGAGCAATGTTATTTTGATTATGCATCTCTAAATATATAGAAAATATTCAAAGATAACTGGAGGTTATCGACATTTCAATGTGTGGAATTTCAGTCGTATTGAATGTTTATTTGAACCTGTGTTCCTTAAGTTCAAGCTAACTTTGGTGTTCCATTTTCTATTTTCCTTCTCCTATTCGCTGCCTTTTGACTGCAGACATTTATCGCCCCGTTTGCTATATTCTTTACACAGCAACTGTCTGGGTTTAATTAGGGTCTTCTTTCCATCAGATATGCGAGCTTCGTCCGTTAATTGACCCTACCACGCCGCCAGTTTCACCTGCATCTCCTATGTCCGGACAAAAGGTCTTCTTCAGGATGGACCAAGTGCAACAAGAAGTGAGTATTATTCTACTGTTAATATTTAAAGCACTTTCAATCCTTGAAAATGAAAACCTTTATATCGAAACGTAAAAAACGTTTAGGATAGTATTTGAGGCGTGTAAGAAATAGTGTAAGATATACGCAGAACCGAACCTGATGAGGGTTGAAAGAAATTATTTTGAAAGTATTTGAGCATTAAAAATTTAATGAGCATAATATCAATTTGCTGAAGGAACGTTAATTTAAGAAATAACCCAGAGATTGAAAAATATTAGTTTAGTAGAAAAAGCAATAGAGTTTCTGAAATAGAGTTATAAAGTTAACTTAGAATGGCTGTTTTTCTTAAAAGTGTCTGGCTTCAACCTAGGCGACCGTTATTAGTAATGTAGGGGCCGGGTTCCATGATCTCAGCTGTGCCTACCCTTGGTGCCAGAGCTTCAGTGAAAAGTGCGTTGTACGTTCGACCACTACTCGCCCATTATTTTTAACGAGGCTCCAGTACCCAGGTTAGACTGTGCCGTACTTAGCATTTTGTAAGTCTAAAGATGCAATTTTTTTTTATTTTTGTTTTGAATTACAGAGTTATTTAACCTCATAATTCGACAATTTGGTATTTTTCAGACTCCGCCCCAACCTCCACCTCCGCCTCCGCAGAGCTTAAATTTACCGGCGGCTCAGCCATATACAATCTCTTGTGCGGGAATACCTTTACACACGAATGTGACAAATTTCCATCTACCATGTCAGAGTCAATGTCATTCTCCAATTGCACCATCTCAGGGACAGTTTTTTTCCGCCTCAAGGTACACGCTTACCACTACTGTCGTGCCTTATCAGAATGCCAGGCTGAGCTTGCCAATTTCAGCGACTGCTGCAGCTAAATATATTGTATCCCGGACTCCATGTCTCACACAAATGTAAATTTCGAGGTCTCTCCGACTCAAAGAAAGCCTAACAGTGGAAGAGTATATGTTTTAGTAATGACTTAGTCAGTCAGTTGAATAATTTAACTGGATACGTTTGTCGGCTACTCGAAGCAAGAATAGTAGTCGTTTGCGATATGCTAAAAGTATTACTGAAACTTGTTACATAATCTATATCATTTTAATGTGCTTTATGCTATGGTATCAGCCAGAGATATCAATATCTTAGTAAGCTGAAGCCGAGCTGAATTATGAATAACGTTTCATCCTCTTTACGCTTCTGCTGTCTGTAAAGACGCGCTAGAAACTATAAGATACGTTTAACGAGAGTACAAGGACGCGTTAAAAAAGAGATTGACCCAATCGTGTTTGGTTTCATTGATAGTAGCTTATTCACGAAAAATACAATTAATGCTTGGAACAAGTCGTTAAGTCAACATGACCTCGAGAATGTTTGTTGTTTATAGCTTGTAAATGAATGATAAAACAGAATAAGTAAGTTCGAGAGGTTTATCCTTGGAATCGTCCTTGATCATTCTGTAAGGAAAGCTTCTAGAACTTTTAAAGGAGTCAGTGTAGTACTTATTTATACACTTTCGATCATTTCTAAATGGGGACCAATGAGATATAATTTTAAGAACCACTCTTCTTATATTGCAGAGAGTTTCTATTTTTCAGTGTAACATGCTTCTAATTGCTAATTTAGTTAGAAATGTTTTGTAATTTCCTATTCGTTAATACTGTAAAGATTTACTCTATAATCATTAGTTTTTTGCTCAGTTTTAAAAGGGTTAGATGGGTCATGCATTTTTTGACAAATATACCGCTGTATTTAAATGTGAAACTTGGGGGCCAAACGGAGGATGGGTGCTTCCTTGATAAATTCCTAAGATTTGATTTTGCCAGTAGCTATGCAAAGATATTCTAAACTTCTCTATGCAGGAAAGGTCATTGTTCTCCCCAGATTAAAACATGAATGCTCCTTATCTCTGATATTACAACAGCCGATCGATGGACAGTCTACCAAAACCTCTGCAACAAATACATACATTCACGAAAAGTGTACGAGAACTAAATTATGCAGCTAAATATTATCTAACACAATACATAAAGATTCGATCATCGTGGACTCCACTCTATACCAAACCTGAAACTACAGATCCCTTTACCTTCCACTTAACTTGAAATCATCTACATGAAATCTCCGGCGCCTTTTAAGTTCGTCAATGTTTCATGAGTTATGACGCGATATATTCTTCAAGTTGTCAATGATTCAAAAGTTCTATAGCCTTCTCCCGTAGAAATTTGAAATCGTAAGATAAATATTCAATTAACTCGTGACTTACCACTAGATCGTCTTGTCTTTAGAAGAATTCACTAACACCTGTAGTACAGATATTTTGACGTGCAATTGTATAAGCTGAATTTGCGTGGCTAAATTCCATCTCCAAGTAATCCTAGATAAAAAGAGGCTTTCTTGCAAATATTAAGAAAAATTGAAGAACGACAGGTTTTACGTGCGATAAAAAAGCAATTATATTTCAAAATGACTGCCAGTATCATTAAAGATCTCTCGTCATATGACCACAGTGTATGTTAATTTGATAATCACCGTACTTTATACTTTGCCGTACTTTGTCATTTTCTGGATTTGTTCTCAAGAAAATTTTGTGCAGCTTGAAACTTTTTAATATTGCATAAGTTCCTTTTTGAGATGGAGACAATGTTTTATTTCAGGCAAGCTTTTCAGTTAAGTTTTAAAAATTACGTAGAAAACTAACAACCAGCATTGCCAAAATCGTCTTGTAAGTTGTATATAATTCTTGTAAAATTACCTAGTTCGGAATAAATTCCCATAGGTAAAGTTCCCGTGTTAAAAAAATGAAATCCTAAACAAAACAATAAAAACGAGGCGTGATTTGAACCATGGCTTTTATCTCCTCAATTTCAGAGTCCTTGTTCCCGGTTTCCGACAGTGTAGTGGGGTCTTTTACTAGGCAGCTTTTCTAGAAAGATTTTTGAAATTAGTTGCAGGTAGTGCCGAGAAACGATTAATCGAGAACTGGCGAGAGAAATAAATTTGCACCCCCATTCACCCAGTTTGTTGTTATTTCTGTTTCGAAAAGAATACGTTCCAATTTTAGGCAGGGAGAAAGGGGGTAAGATACTGGACTATACATTCACGTTGATGAGTACTTGTTAGGGATTTGTTTAGTCCAAATTTATCTGAAAACCGATAGTGCCGAGTGTTTACACCGATATTTCACACGGTAATGGGTGCATGGCGAAACCCTAATTCTGGCCAAATTGGAAACAAGAATCAAGAAATTTTTCTATTCGATCCAAACGAATGCACAGAATGTTTGTTTCACTGTTTCTTTTTAGCCCTCCCCCTCGACCACCACTTCTTTCAAAAGTTTAAACATTAAGCCATGCATCACCAGTAAAGCTCCCCGCTCACGCTTTTTATTCAGTTTTAGCCCCCCGCTCACGCTTTTTTAGACCCCTCACATTTCTCAACACTACGGTGCCTGCCACGCCTCTCATCGTCATTAACATTAATCAATATCATCATTAAAACACTCCCCCAGCCGAGGAATTTCATCAAAATATAAAGATTGAATATCTACTAAGCTCAACGTCACAAAAGAGACATTTTAGAGCTTTTATAACAATAAGATTGATAATAACAGAAGTGGTACGGCTGGAGGGTAAGAAAGCTTTGTGTCTGAGAGAAGTGTGAATTCACAATAAGCCAATGCAAAAGCCAGTGATTGCACATGAACAGAGAGAACCAATTCAAATAAAAATGAGATGTTTTCCAGTATCCTAAGGATTTGGACGAAATTTTTCGTACACGCTAGGTTCTGTCTGCTCATATTTAACCCCCTCCCCTCCACAATGTTGCAACCTTGGCTACGCTATTGTCATGGCGCACACCTTATCAATCCATAAACTAAAGAAGGAAGCTGTTGCCTCTCCGCAGTGAACTGCAAATTAATTGGAAGGGGTAGATTCTACCTTCCTTGATGTGGCTTGGTTTCATATGCTTTCTCTTACTCACTTCCAGGATATCAAGGGGTCTATTGTGAGTTGAAACCACTTTGTGTAGCTCTTGATGCGATAGAACATTGTCTTGTACCGCTGAATTGTCGGGAAACCTTTGAGTTATACAGTCGCTGGTTTAAATTATACCAAAGTCGTGTGATTTTACGTCTGGTTTTAATTTATTGATGATCCGCCATGACATATTACGCGATTAATCCTTTTTTGATCGAGTTGTTCAGGAGGCAGAGCTTTTGCTCCAGAAAGTACTGGGTAACACCAAGTCATGTGTAATTGCTTGAAAAAGAGGCTTTTCGAAATACGAGACTTCTGCAAATGGCGAAGTTCTCAGATACCCGTTGGGACACGCCCAGGGCAATGCTTGCTAACAACAGAACAGATAGCAAAAAGTTTTCTCCGCCGGTGCATCGTCTGCAAAAAAGATTTAGGCTACTTGTGAGATATATCTTTGTACGCTACCAGAACGAAAGTATTGCGACACCCAAATCAAAATGGCATCCAAAAAATTCACAGTTTTGCGAACCCATAATTTTGCGCTGAAATTTTCTCCGTAGAAGAACCTAATCATGAAGAAATTTTCTCCAAGATATCAACTGACAATATTAAATGCAGCCCCTTTTGAAAAAAGGGCAAACACGGTTAACAAAAAAAAGGGCAAACACGGTAAATTCCATATTAAGACAACAACAAAAGTTGTTGCGTGATCCGCCATTAATCGCCTTCGCAGGTGTTGCAACACTTCTGTAGTGTACCTGGTAGTGTACTTGGCATTGCAAGCAAATACCATAGAAAAGTTATTTAGTAATATAGTTATTCTTTAAGAGAATCAAATTTGCCAAATTACTAATACAGCTTCCCCTAAAATGCTGCAGAGAATACTTAGTAAAAGATTTGTAAGCAATTGAGAAGTTGCCGTGGCTTGTAAGCAATTGAGAAGTTACCCTGTGTGAATTTTTCCAAATATTTGCGGGAAAAAATGACTTAATAGCTTTTTTTAGGACAGGCAAGAGTTCTCTCAAAGGATGTCTATGAATTTCTTTGGTGACTCAAATGTAATTAATTCTATGTTGTTGCAATGCATTCTAACGATAACTGGTACATTGGAAAAATTTGAAAAATTGTACTCAAAAAGTATTGGGACAACTTTGAAATTTCGAAGATACTTTACGCAATCAATTTTGAATAAAAATCTTTATCATTAAACAAGTACGGCAGTTATTTCCATGAAATTTTCGCAAGATATTATTGACGTTTCGAAGCCTTTTATGTACGTCAAAAAAATGAAAAAAACATCAACCATAAAAATTGTTTAGTCTTTTAACTTAAAGAGACTTAAACATAAGAGTTTTAAAAATGTCGGCTGCACAATGAGTGCAGCTTTTATGGTGTGTAGAAAATTCTTCATGCAAAAACAGTAAGAAATTTACGACGCCGAAGGGTGAAAGGTCTTCTCTTAGAAAGCTGCGAAGTGGTATGTTTGAATCCATGCCAGAATTATGATGTCATGTAAAAAAAAGCTATATTCAGCAACATAAGCAAAAACATAGCTAGAATATCATAAAAATACAAATTTTCCAACTTTATAAGAAGAAAATGCTCTCTCAAAGCAAAAATTAATCATCGTCGACGAGTACAATGGTTTTCCCTTTGGTGCCACGCAGTTTTAAAGATAGCTTAAGTAAATCCAATGATTTGATAAAACTGTAACGTTTTCTCAGATTCAGTAAATTTATTTGAATTTTAGTAGCTTGATTTTGTAATTTTATTTATAAATGTCTTTGTTATGCAAATGTGAATCTAAAAATTGAATTCGTTTTGGCATCTCTAAAAATTTGCCAAGGTCATGCAATTTTGCTTTTATAAGGCCTTGCAACTCTTTTGCATATTTTTTTGTCATATACAGAAAAAATGTAAGAATCCAATACTTTTATAATCGTGATTCAAAGTTTAAAGTGTTTTTCAACTTTTAACCGCATTTTGGGGCTACATAGGCCTAGGTTATTTAAAAATCTACCCATAACCAGGAACGCCGGAACGGTGGGGATGAAGGGGCCAGCGCCCCCTTGTCGTAACTGGAAGGGGCAGAGGGGGCAAATGTGCCCCTTTTAGGAAAATAACAATTTTAGATACAGTCATTTTTTCTTTAAAGATTTAACGTTAACCACAATTCCCAACGGCTCTTATGCTATTATTATTCTTTTTTGCTCAAAAATAATAGATGATTACAAAAGATATGTTAAGATGAACGAAAAATCAAGCATTAAAACGTTGACAGTTACTTCTGTAAAATTATCGTAGGCCTCCCACTGCTAATTATATGCGCCGTTCTAGTCACTAAAGATGCCCTTTCTAAATTTCTGCCCCCTTGCCCTTTATCGGCTCGGGCGTCCCTGCCCATATCTGAACAATTTCATTTGCAAATTCAATTCAACGCAACGTCATTACGTCGTTCTTCTATCAAAAGTGTCCCAAAAAGAGTATTTCCATTTTGACAAAAGTTTGCCAAACGTTTCGAAGAAAATCTGTGGTTTTCGATTGTGTACTCAACCAGTATTACCTACCTACGTCTTTTTCCGACCTTGGTTGAAAACTTTGCCAAAATTCTTGAGTGGCAATCGTTTACTTTTGAGAATGCAATTTGGCCTATGGTTCTAACTAGATATCTTGCTTTTCTACTCATTTCTCATAACTGTTTCTTTAGAGGTCAGTTTACCTTTCCGTGTTCACTTCTGCTTGTTTCTTGCATCAGTGTCACGACTATTTTAGCCAAGGGTCACTTGCGTCAAAATCGAAGTTTGAATTGAATGACTCCGCACCGCAATGATTAATACAGCACAACAAAGAGCAATATTGTTTCATGTAAAATTCAAATAGAAAACTGAAAACATGATGATGATCTTATGAATGGCGAACTAAAGACGATTAGAATAATAACGAAGATTTATTTTATATATTTTATTGTTGAATATGCATCAAGCGGGAATTGAGGACGGAAAATGATGGAGGTCGATCTTGTAACCAAGGAACGCCAGTGCATTGTACGCATGCGCTACACAGGGCAGTACCAGTCCAACAAAAGATGATTTCGAAGATTGTTGTTGGCTGCCATATTGATCGTCATTAATGAAAAGATGTGTTGAACTTTAGCAAATTTTATCGCGGTTTGTCTTTAGGATACACTGCAAAATTCTTATCATTTATAGACGAGTGACCTTGCAATATGGCGACACAGGAAGGAAAGCTGCCCACAAAGGAACGCATCCTAAAACGTTAGTATTCTTAGCTGCTTTTTGCGCTCTTGCTGCATACTTGATGTACGGCAATGAAAACAGTGAAGCGAGTTATCAGGATACGTCCTCGCGGAAGTTTTAAATTGCTGTTAAGGTTTCTTCGCCAGTTAGTGGTTCGGAGTGTTGGTGATTACTATGGAATTAGGCTGTTTGCTCGGCGAAGACATTTTTCATGTTTTAGATGATTTAATATACGCTGTATTAGCTGGCTTATTGTCCGAGTCGAATCTGCGATGATTCGCATACTTGTTGGCGAAGATTGGCCGCTTCACCCTTTAACATCAACTTTCTTTCTTTTTTCAAAGATGTTCCGATGCCCCCAACACATCGACTGACTATAAAGGAGATCTTAGACGCGAATGGCAAACCGAGAGCCGATGTGATTAAGGCCCATTTTATCTTGGAAGGCCGACTTGAAGATGAAGCTGCTCTACACATCATAAATGAAGGTGCAAATATTCTTCGCCAAGAGAAAACAATGTTGGATGTGGAGGCACCTATTACTGGTAAGAGTATCTTTCTCTATGATGATATTATTTGATATATAAATCTTTTTGTTCTTAGATCGGGAAAGGAGAGATGTTTGTGGGCTGGGCGTCTTACAAGTGACTAGGCCAGACTATCCGTATTACAATAACCAATCATTGATCGTACGAAAAAATTGACTTGCTAAGAAGGGGGTTGCATTGCGTTGTATGCAGCAATATGTGGCTTGCATTGGTTACATTTTTGGCTCTCGTTTCATAGCTGAAATTAATTTTGTGAACAAACCAATTTCTCTCTCCTTGGGCTCATAACGTGGACACCAACCCAACGAACCATAATTTTTCAACCAAGTGTGTTTGTTAACTTGGAATGAACAACTGTACACCTGTATCTAATGAGCCTCATAGTGTTAGTCCATGGCAGTCTTTTACCTCTAACTGCTAAATTGTAAAGTTTTCTGTTGACTTGCAGGCAGGTGGTTATACACCTTGGGGTGTAATTCCACTTGATACAATTTAGGCCAGTATGTAGAAAAGGAAGGCATTAACATATAGCAGACACTACTAGATGCCATTTCAATGGCTGCCAATTTGTACTTCAGTCTTGCATGTTGTACCTGTGTTCACTGTGTTCTCTTGTTCAGTAAAGACATTGTCATAATTGGATTTGTAGCACTGGACTGATATCAGGATGCCTTCTTTTACTTTCAATAATTTTAAAAAATGAAACAGATTTTTCAAGAATTTTGGAAAAGCATGCTTCGCTCTAGATCATAAGCTAAAGCATACAAGTTATGCATTTTTAAATAAAGAAATTGTGTATTTGTATTCCAGTCCTGGAAAATATATGTTTTATTTGGTTAAATTTTTTAGTAATATGAAATGAATCATGTTCATTCTTATCTAACTTTTAATCCTATAAAGCAAGTTTATTGGGAACATTAACAACTAATTATATTAAGATTAGCCTCTTATTTCTTAAGAATCTCAGGTTTTTTAGTTGTTAATCATGTAAATTGATTCAATCAGAGCTGTGCAATCACAATAACAAGTACACATTTCACAGTCTTTCTTTTTATTTATGTTTTAATTCAATCATACAGATTTTGGTATGACACTCCCTTTGACATCCTCGTAGCCAATTTCCAGTTTCCTTATGCAATAATTTGAAATGTGATCAAGTGCAAATGATGTTTTAGCGATATTTTTACTCAATTCCATCCTTCAAAGGCCAATCATTTGTTTAATATATTGAGGTTTAATTGCAACCAATTACATTAAAATCAGAGTTTTCAACTAGATTCCTTGATTGTTTGAAGTATTAGTCAGACATTTTCGTGATTAGTCATACTGTTTGTTCACTTAGAGTACTGAAACTAATCATTTATGCTTGAATTTGTTTTGGAATATTTGAAAAGGGAATTCTTCTACAATAGAAAGCAAAAATTTTGATCCATTTTATGCATCTCTGTATATATATATATTTTGTGTTTTTACTTTAAATGATTATAATTTAAATCAATACAGAAGAGTTTACAGAATTTCCTGGTGGCATTTGGCTATTAGTTTTGCTTGCATACCCTTCTCTACACACCCAATATTATGCTCAATACATTGTTATAATTCCAAGAATTTTTTGTACAAACTGCTTAGTATTTTTCTCTCATAACAATTCTTCATTCTGAGTATAGACCTTTGATTGATTCTTAAAGAATTAGTATTTCCATAGTTTACAAGGACTTTAGGACCATTCTGCTGGCCTACTGAATTAATTTATAACAGTTAAACAGACATTGAAATTAATGACTCCATATGTTTTCTCACATTTTATCTTTTTAATGATATCACAAATCATGAATAACATTGACCAACTTGCTCTCTTTTCCTCTTTCCTGTCTTTATAACCATGTAGTTTGTTTCAGTTCAGTTCAGTTTTTTATTTTAGTTAATTCCTCTGTATACTTGCATTTGTTACAAACTCACATTAATCCACTTTTAAAAGGTATAAACAATGTAAAAGGAAGTTTAATAATTGAATAACATTATGGAGCAAATAAAGTGTAGACAAACAGGCTAGTATTATACCCAGGGAAGTATTTAAAGGAGGAAATTATCTCAGTAGTTTATAAACTAATTGAGGAGTGAGCACCCCCTAGTAAATTAGATGTGTTTTGCTTAATTTGTAATGCCAAAAGTAAAAAAGTGTCTGTAAGTAGTTTTAAGTTTCAACAGAAGAATACCATTTAAGTACATTAAATCAATGACGTAGAAAGAGCTTCTTCAATAGCTAGTACCACATTTCTGTCCTCAAGAACTTTTTAGATATTAGAGTAAGTACTTGGTCAAAGTGATTTTGTCTGGCAGTATGTGCATATTCAAGTATTTCAAGGTTTTGTGTCACATTTGTTGCTTAAATTATTGCAAGTAATCTTGTTGTGTCCTGGTATTTTTACAGTTATTGAGGTTTCATTTAGTTTACTGAAGACATAAACTTGGGTAATTTTTAGAAATATCTAGATTCAACACTTATGGTTTGGACAGAAGTTTTCAATGTAATTTTAGAATATTTTGAAGTTGAAATTCCTAAGAACTATTTTCCTTAGTATGACTTCTGAAAAATGTTTAGAGAAGTACAAAATGATTAAATTTTGTTTGCTAGTGAAACATACTCCACTCAAAGGAACTTTGATTAACATTTAATGTTACAAAAAGAAATACCCTACCTCAGATATTTAGGGAAATAGAAATTTCTTTTTGACTTACTCTTTGTAAAAAAACACAAATATTCTTCTGTAACTACCCTTCTTGTGTGGTTTCCAACTCATTCCTACTAGTGGAGCTTTTTTGCAGGGCTTTTGTGCTGATGCAGCCAGGCTATAAATTGCAAATTCTGAGTCTAGAATCATGCTTTTGCAACTCTTAATATATGTAATATAACAAAGCAGCCAGGTTGAGAGGTTTCATGCACTGTAGCTTACTTACTAAGGATGAAGCAAAGATGCACATACATACAAAAATACACATTGACAATTCCATATCCAAGACAATGGAAAGAAATACATGGTTTAAGACTAAGAAAAGGGAATTTGGCATTTCCCCTCTAATGCTAGTTTTCAAAATCTTTTGAAATGCTTGATAACATCTTATGTATCCCTTAGTAACAGAAATCTGAGGAAATATGGTCACTTTCTATTCACTCTGTTAAGATTGTATTTTTGCAATGTGCCAAGAACAGCTATTCAACTAGCTGAAATGAAGTTTCCATTAGGAAAGAAAGGGAAAACGTTTTAGCTGTGGTTACCTGGTCACCCATCAAATACCGCATTCATTATTCTCAGATTGAATTACCAAACATAGAGTTCAATAAGTTGTTTGTTATTAGATTTGAAGTCTGTGTATAGAATGGATGTCTTATTTCAGTGCTACACTCTTAAATATACTTTTTACATTAGGTAAATGCTAGAAAGTATGGCAAACCCATATAAAGATCCATATCTCAATACATTTTACCTGATTTCAGCAAAATAAGGTAAAGAGATGATATCTCTGTTGAACAAACTCTGTAAGGACACAGTATCAAATATTGAACTGTATTGTATATTTGATATTGAATTCAGCCTGTTTGGTAATGTTTTGACCCAAGACCAACATACAGTGATTTGATATGAAAGAGCAAGAGCCTGTGCCTAAGTGACCATATTCTGGTCTGTTTGTTACAGGTACAACTAATTTTGCCATTAAGAAATTTTATATAGTGTTTTCATAGATTCTCTGATCCAAGTAAAGAACAATTATAAAAATGCACTTTTGGTGTTTAGAACTTTTGGTGTTCTAAGTTGCTACTCTAAATTTCATGCTTAATCAATCACCAGTCAATTGTCCATATCTAAGACATGGAGAGACATGGAAAAGTTACAGTTGCCTAATGTATGCATTAAGCATGTAACTCTTGGTAGCAAATTAGAACCATCCTGTTCTACACTCCAAAAGTGTGTACAGCTCTGCCTATACAACTTTATCACCAACCGGTAAAGCAGTAATTTTCATTATATTACATTTATATTATGTGTTATTGTTTAGCCACTAAGTGAAATTAGAAGATTGCACTCTCTTAGTGAGCCTGAATATAAATAGGAAGTGCATTTGATGCATATTAAAGTAGGTTACAATGATTTCCAAATATTCAACTAGCAGTCGAGCTTAAGATCCCTAATTTACAAGTTGATGCCACTACAATCTAACAGATATTGAAAGAGCTGTAGGTTGGTGTACGCCTTTCTGTTGTTAAGATCCAAGATCGTTTTTTGAACCCATTAACACTATCATTATAAAGCTCACTAAACTAAATTAATTTTGTGTACTAAATGGATCTCTGTCTAATTAATGTCATAATTTTGTCATGACTTGGAGCAAGAATCGTATCCAGGATAGTCATGATAGCTTAGCTAGTAATGGATAAAATATCTGGGTTTTTCAACTCTTCCTGTTTACAGCTATCTTAGCCGCGTGTGCCAGAATTTGTACTACACTTTCCATCTGAAATTATTCTTCATCTATATTCCTGTCATGACTAATTAGTTCCTTGATGCTATAATCCCTCTCTTACATATCCTCTCAGATCCTTGTCTTCTGAAACACATGTTAAAAGAATCATAATATTGACTAGGGTGTTCGTATATCTTGCTGGTATTGTACTGTAACAATGTAGTCACTGTTCTTTGTGTTGCAAAGATTGAATATGCAGCCACGAAAACCAGTAATCTTTTGTGTGGGCTAGCACCAATGTATTTCCTTGAAGATCTTTATGAAAAATTCTCTAAAATTGTTTGTAACAATATTGTAGCTGACATTTACAACAGCGTAGCTCATATCCAGACTCCTTTCACGTAGCTGTTAATGCAAGACTGAAGCTTACATTATTTTAATGCAGATCGGCTTTATTGTCTATCATAGTTTTCTGGATTTGTAAAATTGAAAGAATTGAAAATGAACTTTATGCAAACAGTTTCTTCAAGACGAGAAACATAATTCAGTTTTCCTTTGTATGCAAGACGATCCATATAAAACCTATTCATCATGCTTAATTACTATTGTTTACAGTATGCTGCGTTTTTCGTCACCTGCCTTTCGTTTGTCAATGACTGGAAATCATTTCCGCAAGTAGTTTGTTCGTTTTCATTCTTTGCAAAAATACTTGGCTGTTTATTGCTAGCCACATGAGAATTTTGAAGAAGATATCAACTTTCTGAACTTTATTCCTTTTTCGCTCATTCTCGACCCTTTTTGTAATATGATAAAAAGTTAAGTGACAAAAATAATTTTCTCTGCTTGCTTGTAATTTTGTTTAAAGTGGAATTATAAAGCTAATAGAGCGCCACAAGACTCACTAATTTTCGCACTTTTTTCTTCTTTCGAAAATCCCGATTGCCATCCTCGTTTCAGACCTCTTTGGGAAGCTCCTCCACTTTCAGTGCTTTGTAATTGATGTTGAAGCTAGTCACACATGTAAGCCAGTTACATAACTTTTCACTAGCTTTCGTAGCACCTGCATTAGTTTGCTTCGGTCAAACTCCTCTGTAATACTTCTCAAAGCCCATATTGAATTTGCTGTTTTGCCTAGAATTAATCGACATTAATGCTGCAAGAGATGGTCTCTTTTACATTGATTTCTCTTCTTTTTATTACCCCCAAACGAATTTTTTTGGCACCCACTGAGCATTACAGCGGTGTGTTAAAAGCCAAATTCAGTTTTATTTTATGTTTAAATCTTTATTGCGGTGTGGAAATGGTACTATGGCGTGGAGTTACCTCCCTACACACATCGCCGAATTAATTTCCATGTGAAAAAAACCTCTGTGCTTCTTGCTTGTTTCCGTCCTTCTTGGAACGTAGTGGATCACGGGTTGTTATCCATCTTACCTTCTCTATCTGTACCAGTGAATCCAATTTTGTCAGTTGTTTTTTGCCCGTCTAAAGAACCAATCACTTATGTACGTTTTCACCCCCAGACAGTGTCCGCATCCCTTTCCATGCGAATACATGACATTATTCTGTGAGATTCACTGCTTGAAGTGTCATCTGTTTCATCCAGCCCAAAAGCTCATCTAGTAGTCTTTGATCTGGAAACTAATGTCCACCCATATCAATAATGCATGTGACGAAGACAGGAACATTTGTTTACGATTCAAGCATACTGCATTTTCAGATTTTGCATTTTCACATCCAGACGTGTATTGTATTTGATCGTCGGTGATGGATGATTTGAACCAACCAAGGAATTCTCTAGGGTGAGAAGGTAGAACCCTGAATTTCAAGAGAAACATTAAAAGCATACTCTATATGATTTACCCCCGGGGATAGCGCGTTGATCTCCCCATTCCCCCGTGGGCTTCAGCGCTCAGACATCCTTGGCTGCAGATATATAGCTGTTTCATTTTAAGCTCATCTGAGCGTAGTAACTCATGTATGATGTATCTTACTATGCCCGGCTGCACTCTGTAAAGCTAGCATTATAGGTACTATGCTTATCAATATTTAAAAGGAATGCTAGTGTTTTGCTGTTTATCCGGCTTTAGATGAACCTTTTTCGTAGTTTAATTGCTGTAGTGTATCTTGGAGGTCATTTTAACTTTTATTCAGTATATGGGATTTTCAATATAGGATTCTTCTCAATTCGGCAGTGTTTGTATCCTTACTCAGTGGCATATCCATGCTGGCTTCTAATAAGTTAGCCGAAGGGCCTTTATTTTGATTGGCTTATATTCAAGCATCACCACCTGGCCAGACTTTCTTCTTTGTTCGTTTCAGTTACCTTCAATTGTATTTTTTCGTGACGTCAGTTGAATCGTGTTGAGAATTAGAAGTAGAAAATAAATCAGGTTTTGCTACTTTCCTAGATTCAAGACGTTCAAGGTTCTAAGTGTAGTTTTTAGTAGGCCGGACCATGCCTAATTTCTCTCTTTTATGACAGGGCAAGTTTTGTTTTCTCGCCATTGGAAATTATATTCAAATCACGAAATCTTAGGACAAATATTTTTTTAAACCTTAAGATTTCTCCTTACGTTTTTGTATAAGTGTTGCTCATCATAGTGAACTGTTTTCGATTTTAGATCATAAATTTGGTAAAAGATTAGAAAATAAATGCTGATTTTGGGCGAAATATGCTTTTTGCGTTTCTTTTAATTTATGACGTACATGTCACCTCAAGAGTTGCGAGAAAAACCTTTTTTCGGTGGCACAAAATTTAAAAATGGCTTTGAAACAAGCTATCATTTGAAAACGTACTTTCGCTTTATGCTTAAAAGCTTAAATAGGTTTTATAATAATACTTTTTCTTTGCTTTTTGAAAAGTTAATTAGATGACCGGTTGTCGGTGTAGCATTCCGCAAGAATCATGCCTTGCTCCTTTAAGTATTATGCCTAGGGGCTCAACTGTATGCTGTGTCCACAACTACATGAAAGGTTGTGACTTTTATATTCAAGTAAAGGTTAATTTCTCAAAGGTCGTTATATTTGTCTGCAATTAGCCTGTCTTACATTTAATTTTTACTTTTTTACAGGACCGTTTCTATGATTTCACCACAAGTTAATATTTCATTTTCTCCCTTCGTTTTGCGCTCCACGCCTTTGCAAATCTAGGATTTGAAAAGCTTTCTTTTCTCTGGCCTAATTAGACATATGTTGCATAAGTTATCTGAAATGTAGCCGAAACGAACCAACAAAGGATAAGCGGAAAGTGATCAGAAAATCCTGGTGTTTCTATTATAAATCAATGTTGTAACAGTGAATTTAATTTATCTGTGACAATGTAGATCAAATTTGCAAACAATTGATAATCAAGAAAACCTCTTTGTTTATTCTTAGTGACCGAAATTACTGCAATTTTGGCCTTTGTAAGAAACTTTTTTTAATTCCTTAATGCACAGAAACCCGTAAGATTTTCGTAATTATTTTTAGCGAAAAATTCGTCAATTTACGGACAAATGATTCAGTTTGTTTGGGTTTCATTTCCTTTAATTAATGCTGTTGTAATCTCTGGTTCCTGTTGAATCACAAAGTATTTTCCCACATAGTTGATTTGTGTTTAATGTTGTAAATGGAAAATCTGAATCGGCTAGTTGGAGTTTTGTCTTCATCTTTTTATAGACATAAAACTGCATGGACATTTTCCCAAATCATACCTTTGTTTTTATGGATACTATTTACGGCCTCTCTTGTTAACGGCCTCTTTTCATGTCAACTCAAAAACTAGACTGTTTCTTCAAAAATTGTGTAATTCACAGAATAAATCCAAAACTCATTCGGAATTCTGGTCTTTATGAATCTTTGTTTATGAAGTGGCCGATAAGTCAGAGTCTGGAAACCGTCAGGAAAAATGGAGCGGGTCGAAGTACTCTCATCTGTGTTTAAGCACGGTAAGATCGAAACGGTTCCTGAACCTAGAAGTATTCCCATTGTCAGTGTACCGCTCTGCCGCTTTTTAGTAATGCTTATTCACCACTCAGAAACCGAAAATTTCCATCTCCAAATATATTCAAAAACGCTTTTACGCCTTTGGTGATAAGAAAGGTGCCGAATTTAGAAAAAATTAGAGACGACCTTCATATATTAGGTAACTTTATACAGAAAGATAATGGCAAGAAAAGTGTCATTTGTCAACGGCGAAGTCCCTTCCCATATAAGATACCTTCCCAGGGCCCAATTCACGAGGGCGGACTCCCCAATTTTTTGGTGAGCAAAGTTTTCCATAGAGGCCCTGTTTTGAAGCACTAAATTCGAGTTCGATTGATGGAACTTTCCCCTCCACCTTGAAATTTGTGGCATGGGACCTGTGTTTGTATTTGTATTTGTATTTGTACTTGTTGCTACCTAGCATCTGAAGGTAGTTTTTAGGACACTGAGAAGCTATGCTTATCAAGCAGTGTCCTGGCCCTTCCTCTTGGTGTGACCACACCTCGTGATTCATACGCCTGGAACTACAGAGAGCTGGCGACTCTGCCCTCTCTGAGTGAAAGTTTAGTCATGCCAGGGATTCGAACAACGGACTCTTGAGTCTGTGGTCAGTGCCTCTAACAACTGAGCCATCCTCGCACCTTGCATATGGATGAAGCTTGTAAACTAAAGAACAAACTAAAGACAAAATCATCAAACTGTTTAAGCTATTGTCTCCCATAAAGGGTGTTGCATCTTTTGTTTCATCAAATTTTTCATTTGAGTGATAATCTAGTCTGGTTTGGGTATTTTTATTCCAAATAACAGATACAAAGCGATGAAGGGGGGATTGTTGTCATCAAAGGCACCAAACATATATTCTTAAGCGAAAGTTGAACATACTGTAAATTATCTTTAAGCTCCCGGGGGCTTATTGTTTTTCAGCACTTTAAAGGAGGCATAAAAGAGAGGGGGCTTAATAAGTTTTTTGTTTTTTGCGAAATAGAAAACATCAAATCAGGCTTCTTCATCAATAATATTGTCATCCTCGTTGTCATCAATTATTGATTCTAAAATATCTTCTTGGGTCATGTCGTCGTTTGAAATCTAGCGTTCGTAAGGGTTATATTTATCTCTCTAAGTACCAAAGTCCTGTAATTTTATTAAAAGTCTCTCACATGGAACATTCAACCTTTGTCTTCGAATCCGTCGAGGCTATAAAAGGGGAGCTTAATTGAGAGGGGGGCCTAAAAGAGAATTTACGGTATTATTTATGACAGCTAGCCACATGAGCCGGAAAATTACGAGAAAGGCGAGGGACCTTTATCTCCCAACCACGAATTTGTTATGGAAACAATAGAAAACCGATAGGGAGTTTTCGGGAGTCGATCAAAACCCCTACCTCTTCCCCCCGGCTTTTCCGATAAATAGTATTAAGGAGATTACACAAAAAAATTAATCAT
Source organism: Rhopilema esculentum (assembly GCF_013076305.1). Next base: position 5,865,425 of record NW_027019640.1, read on the forward strand.
TACTTTTGATTAATCATAGGTTAAGCAATTTGGAAGCAAGCACCAGTTATTTAACCATTCATTCGAATTTGCTGCATTGATAACCCTCATCTGTTTGCAGCTGACCAAACACTGTGGTGCACGCACAAGCTTAAAAACTGGTGGCTAGATAGACGCTCTGCTTTGAAATTCAAATGAATACACTGGTAGATAGAATACTGCCAGGTGTGCAAACCGAACGCCATATAAAGCTAATGTTGGATCTACTATCAACTTATTTCAAACAGACAGTCAAAAATTTCTGCAACTGTTTCTTTGCACATTTTGTCTAATGTTTAAAATGTTTTGTTTGTTGGAAGATCAAAGTTGAATTTATTTTTTCTTCAAATCTGTTTTTGTTGTCTCATGACGCATGGGTCGGCTCCTAGTTTTCTTCCTTTCTTTTTTTCGACTGAGTTCAGGTAGTGAGTTCTTTGTAGAAGCATTCATCTACTTATTATTATTCTTGCTCAGCTTCTCCTCGCTCATCAGTGCGTTGTTTGTATCGTTACTAGCTATTCATTTATGTGGCTTTTCCATATACTTTTGTCACCTGTTATGCCTGTATCCTGTATTTCTCTATTTCTCTATTTCTCTATTCAGATGTGATGTTCACTGCGAGTGAACATTGTGATGTTCACTGCGAGTCCGTTTGCCACTGATGGTACCCCCATCAACCCAAACACACTGTACCTGATCAACATACCTGATCAACAACTCGAACACATCGTGTCTGATCAACTCGAACACGCTGACTACCTTTATTTGATTGACTACCTTTATCCACTAAACCTTGCAAAGGATAAAATTAGAAGTCATCGCAATGTGTTTGTCGGTGCTTATGTGGTATTGAATTATAGCATAGAGCTGCTTTTTCAACTACTTAGTGCTGAGTTAGAAATCCTACGATTTTATAGTATGCAATCATCGTGATGTTCCTTCGATTGACAGGCCTCCGACCGGTCTTTGATTGATGGGCCTTCAACTGACTGGCCTTCCATTGACCGGCCTTCAATTGGCAGGCCCTCCATTGACCGGCCTTCGATTGGCCGGCCCTCGATTGACCGGCCTTCGATTGACCGGCCTTCGATTGACCAGCCTTCGAATGACCGCTCACTCTTCTGTCACAACAAAACCAGATGATCAATAAAACACTGTATAAACTCTCTTCCATCTAATATATTTTCACAGAAGATGAATCGACGTTGAGTGGCAGGGGGGGAGTACCCAATCTCAGCATCATCTGTCAAAAACAGAAGGGTCTCATCTACTTTGATACCCAATGCCTGTATCATGAGTAACAGCTCTCATCAAGCTGAGTTTTACGCGGAATCTCGGCTTAGCTTTGTCCACTATCAACGTATATTGTATATTCTATATAATCGACGTGTTTTACACTATGCTGATGAAATTTACAATGGTAAAAGTATAATCATAGGTTGTGCTGGAGGAAAAGATATGATGTTACGTTATCACATTCGAATGTAATATTACAGAATATCATGTAATATTGTAAGTGTGAAATTTTTGCTTTTTTGCAGTTTGTGGGGACATTCATGGACAGTTTTACGATCTGGTAAAGTTATTTGAAGTTGGCGGGAACCCAGCAACAACGCGGTATTTATTCTTGGGAGATTACGTCGATAGAGGATACTTCTCAATAGAGGTAAGAATTATGAATAGCAAATTATCTTTTAAACATGCGCTATAAAAGAGTTTTCCCCTCACCCAGTGTCAATCCTGATTATTCAAGGTGTGTCAGCACCCCATTGAGTGAGGGCTACTTTTTACGGCCTTTTATTGTTGCAAAACAGAACCGTCAAAAGGCTTGTCGATTTCCCCAGCCCAAACCTACAGTTTCTCATAATTCCCGCAGTGCCGGACTTAACGTTCCGTACATCTAATTTTGTTATTAAAGAAAAGCACACATCCAACTGTTTGAAGTCGACGAGTATAATACCCATAGGCAAACTGTTACAATGACACATTTTTATGGTTAAGGCTCGGTGTGTGTGTGTGTTATTTTATTTAGAGTCGAAATTTCCATAAGATTAACGATTTTCTTTTAAGTTTACAAAATGTAATCTGATCCAAATCGACTAGAAGTATCATATTGCTACGCAAGGTTTAATGATTCCCTCCCCCTCAACTCCACCCTCCCCTTCCCTTCCCCCCTCCCCTTCCACCAGGGTATAACGAGAATTTTCCAAGATTTTCATCCCCTGAACAAATTTTTAAACCCAAACTTTAATTAAAATTTTTGAGCTAAAAAATATGTTCGTAAGTTCTCTTTTTTTATTTACTTGAGTGGTTATCGGGAGGAAAAAAATTTTTTTTGCAAACCAGAAAATTGAATGCTGCATAATAAATATTTTAAGAAGTAAATTCATGCTAGCAGATTTTCGTCTGCAGTTACAGGCGAAATTAGGCTTGTGTCATTGTACACAGGCGTCGTCTGCAGAGAGTCATTTGCTTTTGATGCGATCACTGAAGTTTCGTGTAATTTTATCAGCCATTGTTTGCAATTGAACGTCGATTAAACTAGTCTTCAAAACCAGTGTGAGATAACGAGTGTGATCAATTTTAAATTCACCTAGTGTTGTAGAACGCAAATCGTGACTCAGCATATTCGAGTATACCCTCTTCTGTTATGATGTTTTTAATGCCTACTTATCCATACATTCGTTAGCAATTCGAGCATGTGATAATTTGATAATTTTAAAGTTCTATCTAATGCACGGAAGGCCTATAACTTGAAGTTAACTGGTGATATAGCAAATGTCAGTTATTAAAAGTTGGGTCACATGGACAATCTTTTTCTCTAACTTAGAAGTTCAGAAATATTTTAACATTCAATTAATTGAAATGATGGGTATATACTAATTAATTTTTTTATTTCACAGGTTCATATCTATTTGTCGCTCAATTTTTAATTTTCTTTTTCAGTGTGTTCTATATTTGTGGTCACTGAAAATTTTATACCCTAAAACGCTGTTCTTGCTACGTGGAAATCACGAATGTCGGCATTTGACTGAGTACTTCACTTTCAAAACTGAATGTAAGTAACTGGTGTTTGAGTAGCAACGGCATTATTATCTAGCCGTGCAAGTTTTCATAGCTGCAAACCGTAAATCTTTTAAATTCGTATTAAGCGGTGTCCCTAGCAGCGAGATTCCACTGAACATTTTTAGATTTTTTATGCTCTAAGACATTATTTGACATATTGGAAGGAAATTAGACCTAGACAAAGTGATCCATTTGCCTCGTAAAGCAAGAATTTTGTGATCCGCCCCTCAGATTGTTATGACGTCATCGAATGCTTATAACCAATATCATTCAAATTTCACTGTTTACATTCTGATGATTGGAATGTTTTATGCAGCCGGATCCTAAAAGCGTATCAATATTTGTGTATATTTTTCGGCAAACAATTTGTTTTAGGCTTTGTTTTAGACATTTTTCGAATACCAATTTTTTTACTAAATGATATCAATAATTTTATTCCAATTAACCGTAGGCAAAATCAAATATTCTGAAGCTGTTTACGATGCTTGCATGGAAGCATTTGACTGCCTCCCCTTAGCTGCTCTTCTCAATCAGCAATTTATTTGTCTTCACGGCGGGCTATCTCCCGAGATACATACACTGGATGACGTCAAAAAGGTTTCTCATTATATTTGTTTTCTAGATTTGCCCTTGCTAAACCTTCTGTCTTCATAAAATGACCTTCTATTTCCAAAAATGACGTAAAGATTTATTATTATTTATATTCAATTCACTGTTTATGAAATTATCATCCTATGGTCTCCATACGCTTCACAGTAGATTCATGTAAAGCCGATAGAATAGCAACTTGAACAACTAAAACTAATTTTATAACATAATTAATATTCTTTGTAGAATGACCGGAATTATTGTAGATATTATTCTGTAGATTGACCGGAATTACTAGATATTCTCTGTAGATGACCGGAATTACTAATATTTCTGTAGATTGGCCGGAATTTTTAATATTCTCTGTAGATTTACCGGAATTATTGATATTTTCTGTAGATTGACCGGAATTACTAATATTCTCTGTAGATTGACCGGAATTATTGATATTTTCTGTAGATTGACCGGAATTACTAATATTCTCTGTAGATTGACCGGAATTATTGATATTTTCTGTAGATTGACCGGAATTACTAATATTCTCTGTAGATTGACCGGAATTATTGATTTTTTCTGTAGATTGTACCGGAATTATTGATATTTTCTGTAGATTGACCGGAATTACTAATATTCTCTGTAGATTGACCGGAATTATTGATATTTTCTGTAGATTGACCGGAATTCTGTAGATTGACCGGAATGTAGATTGACCGGAATTACTAATATTCTCTGTAGATTGACCGGAATTATTGATATTTTCTGTAGATTGACCGGAATTACTAATATTCTCTGTAGATTGACCGGAATTACTAATATTCTCTGTAGATTGACCGGAATTATTGATATTTTCTGTAGATTGACCGGAATTACTAATATTCTCTGTAGATTGACCGGAATTACTAATGTTCTCTGTAGATTGACCGGAATATTTAATATTCTCTGTAGATTGACCGGAATTATTAATATTATCTGTAGTTTGACCGGAGTTACTAATATTCTCTGTAGATTGACCGGAATTTTCAATATTCTCTGTAGTTTGACCGGAATTACTAATATTCTCTGTAGATTGACCGGTTCAAAGAACCGCCGGCTTTCGGACCAATGTGCGATATACTCTGGTCCGACCCGCTAGAGGATTATGGCAGTGAGAAAACGAACGAACACTTCACACACAACAGTGTAAGGGGCTGTTCATACTTTTACAGGTAAACTTTTGTCTTTTCTTACTTTCTTTTAAATATGATAAGTAAAACAAATTAATTATTTAAAAAGCTCTGCAATGCGATGTCTTTCCAGATACGTTTCTCAGTCCATTATTCTTTTAGTGTTGAATTGGTTTCTTAATCAAGTGAAACTTCATTGGAACTGTGAAAAATTGTATGATGGTGGCCATATATTGAAAGATCCTTACAACACCAAAGCCCAATGCTTTAAACGTTGGTCACACCTGGGAAACGGCCATTTTAAACAAAGACACAGATTGGATATCTACTTTATCTTGTCAATAGTTGGGTATTCCCTCGGCTGAATTTATATCCATCAAAGATTACAGCTTGACTAGATTTTTGCCTGTAATTCAGAAGATCATTGGGCCGAAACAATTTTATTCATAATTCGGACGTTAGCCTTTTGTCCCCCTAACAGCAAGTTTTTACCCCTTGGCAACATTAGGGAGGCTTCCCTAACTAATTATGCTGTAGGCCCAGAAGAAATTTCCGCCGTAACAGGCATCTTCTTGCCCTTCTTTTTGGATCTATGCGATTCATTGTAGATGCAACCGTTTTTAAACTTCCACAAAAACTTAATCAGCTTTTATCACAATGTGAGAATTAGGAAAAGCACTTGAAAGATAGCTCTTTTCATAGAAAAAGCTTAACCGTCCTGGTAAAAGCCTAATTGACTCCAGTGGAAATGGCTGGAGAGTCACAGGCGAAGGAGTAAAAGTTGTGATACGAAATTTAAACATATATTATACGTAGCGTGGACTAGTGTTTTCCTTACACAGTTTGTCACCTGCCTTTTCAGCCAATGGTTTATGCACATCTTGGAGATCGATTCTTAAAGTTCTTTGCTTGAAACTGAGGCTCCTTCTGTTGCTTGAAACTGAGGCTCTTTCAATTGCTTTAGACTGAAAGCGTCTGCGCTTCTTGATGCCATTTGAGTTGCTTTCAGTTGATATTTTATCCTACCTATTTTATCTTAAAAATTCCCTAAAATGTCTACAAGACTCATGTTTTGTCGCTCTTCTCTTACAGCTATAGTGCATGCTGCGAGTTTCTACAGCAAAATAATCTGTTGTCAATTATACGTGCACACGAAGCTCAAGATGCGGGGTATGTATCTGCGTTCTCTGTTTAGTGATATAACTTATATTTTCTTCCGCGAAGAGTAGCCTCTTTATTACGGTCACGTGAGAAATATTTCTTGGTTGGATATAATTTCGTTTTGATAATTGACCTTGTATCCAGTAATAAGCTTTAGAAAGATGTTTCCTTGTCAACTTAGTCTGATTTCTCCTTTTGCAAATCCACCCGTTACTTGGCTGCTAATTATTTTGTTAAAACACCGGATCTGTGGTCTATAGATCAGGCCTTAATGTTTGATTTCACAGCAAACATGTGATATCTAAGTATGTGTAGATACCCAGTGAATTGTCGACCCAGGTATGTTTATGGACTCAAATATTAGCACGAAACTCCGTCAAATGGAGGCTGCGGATTTGTAGCTAATAAAGTTTGAAAGAAGAGGTCTTATTTGCGAAATGGCAGTTGTTGAGATTTTTATAGCTAATGAAGATGGGAAAACGATTACTACGATGCTGACGTCATGATATGGGAGTCCGGTTGTGTTTGGAAAATAGATTGGAGAATGTAGTATGGGAGAAAAAAATGGGATATTTTATGGGTTATGAATAAAAGCGAAGTTACCCTGTTGCGTTTCTTGGTTATAACCTAACTGCAAAACCTATTAACGAAGCTTTTGTTGTGAAAGTGTTGTAGATGAACAGATATGTACCTACGTGTACATCTTATTACTAAACTTAAAGTTTTCCAAAATATTTTGTTTCTTTTTGTTGTAACCCCGTGTAAAGCTATCAAGAAAACGCATTTGTCTTTCTAGTTATCGAATGTACCGTAAAAGTCAGACTACTGGTTTTCCGTCGTTAATCACAATCTTCTCAGCACCGAACTATTTGGATGTTTACAACAATAAAGGTATGCACGACTTAAGAGTTAGATTGTTGCCGTAAGTCTTATCTCAAACCAAACATATTCAAATTTAATCGGTTTTTGTGACTCGTATGTTGATCCGTTTATGAGATCACATCGATTGGACAGCGAATGCAAAGAGCCTTCCACCTGAGCCGGTGAGTCGAGCAGGTGTATGCAAGCTCAGAATAGATCGTTAGAATTTTATTGTAATTCGTCGTTGATGATGACTGCCCTGCAAAACAACAAAACCATCCATTTGCTTAAAGCTAATAAACCAGTTGTCCTGCTAATATGATTTGCCGTTTGATCTAAATTTAATTAGCTGGATGTCCCATGCTTCATCTGATCGAAGAATTGTGTTCAGTAACAATGTTTACCTTTCTCATTTTGTAAGGCCTTGCCAGATGTAGAATCAGGACTAGAAATTCAAACAGTCATATGTTTAATCATTGTTTTCTGTTTCTCTCCTAAACAAATTTAAAATACAGTTTACGGTAACATGAAATAGGAGTTGTGGCACGGGGGCCAAAGGAGCTTAAGCATGTTTCATAAGCTTTCAGTTAACCGGGGGTCTTCAGCGAATAACATTTCCGTCTCTCTTGGTTGAGCCCAGTAACATCGGCACTTTATAGATTCCTACTAAACTTTTACTTCAGTCAACTCTACCGCTAAAACAACTGGAGCAGCCATTTTGTTAGTTTTTGTCTTCCATCGCTTTTTAATGTTTTAAACAAAACAAATGGGAAGCAAATTACACCCCCCTCGCCCGCTCAAGTTCCCCTTCTGACCGCTATTTAGAAAAGTTTGGCGAAGTTCAGTAAAAAAAGATTAGTCGTGTTTTGCCACCATCGATCAACTTCGCTATACTTTGGAATTATTTAGTTGTATTTTCTTTCTTGTAGCTGCGGTTTTGAAGTATGAGAACAATGTTATGAACATCCGGCAGTTCAACTGTTCCCCTCACCCATACTGGTTGCCAAACTTCATGGATGTTTTTACCTGGTCCATTCCATTTGTAGGAGAGAAAGGTAATGTTATGCAATTTCAAACTTTTATTGCTTTGAAGCAAGGTCAAAACTTTTGTTGATACTAGCAAGCTCGTAAAATGGAAGAACAGCTTGTAAAGCAGTTTTATTTTGGTCTGCTCTTCTTCCTTGTTGTGACGGAGTTGTTGTGACATGCAAAATGCCCGGAAGAGGTATATCATGTTCTCGCAAGACTCAAGCAAACAGTTAATACTGGGTTTATACATGATAGCTCCTTGCAATGGGAGCCGCTTTTTAGGGGGGGGGGGGTTGGGTAAGGGGATGTTGCTTCCCTAAAATTGCAGGCGTTTGTCTTAAAAGGCAGTCTTAAAAGCACTGAATGTTCTTGAGACTTTGTTTACAAATTATTTTGCAATATTCCGCCGTAAACATACGGTTTTTTCTTCTTCTTTTTTTTCTGGACACATTCTTACGTTCTTATTTTTTGCAAACCCAGCCACGGTGAGTGTACCCTTATAAGCAGGAGTGTGATGTTATTTTATTCTAAGATTTGAACCCCTAATTCCTACTGTCATTCCTCTTTCCATAGTGACCGAGATGCTTGTTAATGTACTGAACATTTGCACCGATGAAGAGCTTACGTCTGATGAAGAAGACATCGATGAGCAAACCTCTGCAAAACGCAAAGAAATCATCAAAAACAAAATACGCGCTATTGGTAAAATGGCTAGAGTGTTTACAGTTCTCAGGTATGACCAATTACCTGCCATCGATGTACCGCTAACGTCAGCTTTCAATAATGAGTTCAGCTATCCCCCTCTCTCCCTTGGAACAATGTTTGTTTTCTATAAAACGTTGTAGGAGATTAGGAATTGTAGGGTATTTGTTATATTTTCTAAACTATCAACTTTGTCCTTGGGAGATAGGCGAGGGAATAGCTCAATAGCTGTATTCAGGAAAAGAGATGAAAAGCATAGATACACAGGGCAAGCTGCTAGGTTTTCCAAGTAATTTTGGAAGGAATTAAGTTTGTGATTATTAGCTGTTTTGTGGTACTAGCTTTCACTGGTAAAGATGCTCTAAGGGTATCGTTACATTTTCTTCTTGGAACTTTCTGCATATATATTTTCTAAAGATACTTTCTAGGCTATGTTATTCATCTGATTGATTCTGGCAGTATTACAGCCCTGCTTTGCACTAGAATTTTGGCTCATTTTTTAAAGATTAGATGTTCAAGTAATGTAATAAAGTTATTCAATGCCAGTGGTTTGGTAATGTGAATCGTAAAATTAAGGAGGTAGCATCCTGCCTCATTTTAAGTGCAGTCTTGAATGCCTTTTGAACAATCAACAATCGTTTTCACTTACGTATAGAAGTAGTAGAGTTATAGGTAAAGAATAGTTGCATGATGATTCCATTACGCGGAGTTGTAACTTAGAACGTTCCTGTTCTATACGACTTTGCGTGTAGGGAAAGAAATATTCCTGACCTTGAACTCGCCACAAAATGCATTCATACTTCATACTTTAGATGTTCGTTGGTAGCCACCTGCCTTGGTAATCTCCTAATCAATTTATTTCTTTCATGAAATATCGAAATCGATCGTCTCAATAGACTTATGTTTAAATTTCTGATGATGTAAATTATATCTTACGTTTCCAATTAAATGCAACCTTTTTGAAACAATACTGCTTGTTGGATAAGTTAATTTAGGACTTTATCCCAAGAACTTAATCTTGTCCCAAAAGCCTATATTCTCTTATAGATTTTCTCTTGCTTCGATTAAAACTAATCTTCAAACATAGTTCTCAGATATCACATTCATGGATCTCAGTCAGAAAAAATACAACTGTTTTTGTAGTCTAATGTGCTGTTTGCCTGTTTCAGAGAAGAGAGTGAGAGCATCCTGCAGCTGAAAGGTCTAACGCCATCAGGTGCTCTCCCAGCTGGTCTTCTAGCAGGAGGCAAGGACTCTCTTTATTCCGGTAAGCCAGTTTTTTCCCACCATGCCGTGCGTGGGTGTTTGACGCCGTCGCCCTTTTTTATAGCGAAGTCGTCAGTTAGTTTTTTCGTTAGGGTTAGAGGTACTAGGGCTGTCCTTCTTTGGGATTTCCTATTCGGTTATTCGGTCTAAAATTTAACGAATGTTCAGTAATTCGGCGAATATGGGCGTGGCACAATTGGTCTGCCAGGGTGGTGGTGAAAAAACTACCATCTGAAAATGCGTTTTTATTTCATGGAAGTAACCAACCATCGATTACACAGAACTATTAATGACATTTCCATTCGGTTCCCTTTTGATTCATTGACGTAATGTTTTACCTAATTTCGTGGGTAAAACATTATAGTGGGCAACAATTTTAATGACAAACTTGATGCACTGTAAGCTACAAGACACACAGTCTAAGCAAACAATAATCTTGTTCGGGTTTTCTTTTGTCAAAGGCAAAAATCAGCTTTCTAGCAAGTTGGGTTGTAGAATTTGCCCTAGGATCAGTTAATAACCCCCTTTTATCCACTCTTGACTTCAACTCTACAATTGCGCCTAATTCTCGTTAACACTTAGAGTCAATTTAAAATATTTCTTGTTAGATAAGGACCCTATTACTACGAAATAGTTTCGCCTCACGAAAATGAAATCTGCCTTTCAACAAAAAGGTTGTTTGGCATTTATCGCAGATTTTTTTGGAAGCTTCTCATATTGTTGACAATATAAATCCATTTTTTTGACAACTTTTATTGCCATTATTATAGTTTTTCTAGTCATTATTGTTATTTAGTTTTTGCTTTTCTCCCCGTTCATTTATTTTCAATTATTAAAGAATCTTAAGTTTAGTTTCCAAATCTGCTAGATGGAAGGACGACCGTGCTCTTCCAATTTTCTGAAACATGTTGTCGAGAAGAGCAGCCTCATCGATCTTGTAGGTCTAGAAACACTGTAAAAACAAGTGACTCTGCCAACGGTCAACATCTTTTAGACAACCCAGATTGTGTCAAACTCTATAATGACGACATGTTTCGCAATTGGCAGAGCCCGGTCGTCCTTCCATCTAGCAGTTTAGGAGTCGATCTACATACAAACGAAAAAGCCGCCATTGTGTGGACAGAAGGAGTTCGTTTTCTCTCTTGGTCTCCAAGGGTAATTTTCCAAATCTCTTCTAAACCTCATCAAAATCCCATCGAGACCTTATAGAATATATCAAGTCAAGTTAAGTAAAATTTTGTTGAACTTTAAAAGCAATTTTAACAGATTGTCATGCTGTAAGACTTAATTATTTATTATTACTCCCAGCTTTAACTGAACTAGCACCAAATCACAAAATTGCTGGATTCGATGAGGCAAAGAGTCTGGATCGAGCAAACGAACGCATGCCGCCAAGGAAGCAGTCGCTGGAACGCAGCAGCTTGCCAAGTAAAAACAAAATTGGTAAAGTTTGACGCATGGACTTAAGCTTATGAAAACATTAAATTTTAGTCAACTTTCACAGATAAAATGGCAGGAGATTGTGTTAAAAGAAAAGCAAGGACTCCTGGTTATAAAAATGTCCCGGACAGGTCTACAACGCAGCTACAGATTGTATTGAGATGGGTAGATGTGCAGCGTCCTATGCCTGTCTGTCGGTAAAATGGCCATTATTTATTATCCATGCATATACAGTCCTTTTATCGTGTAAGAATCTTGGCCATTTGCTTGAATGGCTGCTTTCTAATAGTTTTTATTGAACTGTCATTGTTGTCTGCAGATTGTTCCAGAGGTGTATCTTGTTTCTTTTGCTTCAAAAATTTAACAAGACTTAATGCCAATTTTGGTTATAAGCATCAATTTTCAGTAAATGATATATCTTGTGTTCCTTTGCCTCCGATAATGCGCTTGCCAACATCCTAAGCGCGTACCTACATTCTTACTAGAACTGGCCACTTTAGACATCAGTAGAGCCAGGGACAGCAAGAGTGTAGCAAGTCTTTGGTAATAGCGCTATTAACTTTAATGCATACCAACTAACTGTATTATGGAAAGTTAAAGTTTTTATTATTCATTTACAGTCAAGATAGGTGTAGTGTTCTAGACTCTTTTTTCGTTTTGCTCTGATTTATCTACTCCTTAGGTGTGGAATTAAGTAATTTACCTAACACAATTATTCCCTTTATCTATTTCACCATCATAACTTTGTACCATTAGATTATGGTTTTTTATCTGTTGATACTTCGTTGTAATTCTGTCCTGTAATTGTACTCTCAACATCATCAATGTTTCGCGGATCTGTTTTCATGGAGCAATGTGCACCTCTGGATTGAACTGTGATTAAGGGTTGCATGTTTTTGGTTGAAACATTCGCTTTCAAATGTTTTTAATGTTTAAAGAATGCTTGGATACAATAGCTTTGAATACGGTGATCCCAATTCTTCAAAATCCATATTGAATTTTAAAAGTTTAGTTAGTTGTACACTTGAAACCATTCACGGATGCGTTTTCATTTTTTCAAATACGTTAGGGCCTATGTACCTGGCCTTAGGTGGTAATGTACTCTACTTATATAACTTGTTTAAAAATGCTTACTTACGTATTGATTCCTGTACCGTTTCTAGTTTTGCGTTTACATGAAGGGTTATTTTGCTTTTGATTTCGGTGGGATTATCCTTCTTCAGGTAAATTAAGGTTGGCGATTGAAGTGTTCTCAGTTTTTAAGGCGTCAGAAACAAAAAGCAGATATCATCATTTTTTCTCTCGTGTAAAGAGTAGGCTTATCACTTGACACAAGCATAGAATTGTTGTGGCAATGGCATCTTCTACTATTTACTGGAGTTACAACATCTTATGTGAAAATTGTTAAGTTACTATATTTAAAGCACCCTAGCTTGATCACAACCTGTTAGAGACTTCTTTCAAATAATCTAAAAAAGCTTTTAAAATTGAACTAAATGGCCAGGTTTCTATCTGTCTATAATAATTTCGTTTTTCAATGTAATGATTATTTTAAGACGACGTTATAGAGAATCATATCAATAAGAGTGACTCAAATTCTACGCCAACCTCCCTTTCAACAATTTCTAGATAATAATTTTTTCCCTTTTTCTCAATATCCAAGTTAGTTTCTTGATTGCAAATTTTGACCGTTGATTAGACGTCAGTAAAATGGCAGTTGCATGTAAAGCACGCTTCGCAGGTATTTGGCAGGAGGAAGATGATTAAGAACAAGTAATTTTGCTTTATGGATATTTCTCAAAAATTGCTGCTAGATCGTCCCTTTTCTGCCTCCAAAGTCTTAAATATTACATGAGATACATAGTGTATGTATGGAAGCATCTTTAAAGCAAGTAAACCTAAAATCCTGTTTTCCTGAACCTGTCAACCAGTGTACAGCTGTGTACGCTTTGCGGATAACTAACCCGCCTCCCCCCCCCCTTAACACATGTAAACAATGTAATTTGCCCATGAATGAAAAGAAGGACAATATTTATGTGTCTGTGATTTCCAGATGCACTTGTTTAGTTCACTTTTCGTTAACTTGCTATCCAGGCATTTTTTTTTAATTTAAGAAATTAAAACGTTAAGGCTATGCAACAGCTACTTCATATGGTGCCATTCATAGAGGGAAAAGACACAGGGTCATCAAGTTACCTCTATAAATGGCACTTACACTATATTTAACCATTTTGTCACTCAAGCCAACAAAGGGGCAAGGAACAAACCAAAAAAAGTTATTCAAGTTATTTAACCAAAAAAAATATAATAATAAAAAATATATATGGGGTAACTGCACTCAGTCAAATCGTTTTGTTTCTTTAAGAAAGGATATTGTAGCTTCCATAATTATTCTGTTAGCAAATACGTTCAAGAATGTACATTCATACAGAAGCAGTGTGCATAAGGATTTTGAATCATATGAAATGTCTAAACCAGGAATTTCCGAGAGTTGACCAAGGAGATCACAACGCATTATGTCGTACAATGGGCAATGCAGGAGAAAATGTTCATTATCTTATTTTGCTGTTCCACAAACGCAAACAGGCATCTTAATAGCCAGGCATCTTAACAGCTAGAGTAGGGTTATCCTTGAATCTCCTCTTTACTGAATGCAGCACTATGCCTTTGTGAAATTAACCCTCCCCGTCCCCATCTTGGCCTTTGTTTTGGATCGATATCCGCGAAACCCACATTCCACACTGCCTTGATATCTGATCGATTTGCGTCGTAGTGCTGGGACACTGTTGTTATCTATTTTTAGCTGAAGCATTACGGCTAAATACAAAATGGCGTTCGGTTATTTGATTGAAAGTGTTTTGTCACTGATAAAAATATTACAGATTTTATAAGGCCCATCAGAAGAGTCATTAAGTAGCATTGTGAAACGTGGCAAGATCGAGTTTTCGTCAAATTCCAATAACATAATTAGCACTTGACATAATAAATAGATTGCTAGGTTAAAACCATAGAAATATGGTTAAAACGAAACGACTGCATATTTGCCAGAGAGTGCAAAAGGCAAAATCCGTAGGTTTCGAACACGAGCTGGAATGAAACTTTTAAATATACCCACAAACAGTATATCCAAGTGTAGTACCTGTAATATATTCTAATGATAAAAGTTAACCCTCAGGAAGAACGTTCATATTTCAGTGGTGAGTATGATATTGCGAACTTATAACTACAACAAAAACGGCGTAAACAACTTGACTGAAGGTGTCAAATTTTATTGTCCTATTGAATTAAAACACAATATATGACAATATACCCACAAAGTAAACTGCGTATCCAAATTTAGTACCTACCACCAAAAAATGGTGGGTATGGTTCACAAATTTAGGTTACTAATAGACAAAATATTTAAAATAATTTTACCTTAGTTATTTCTGCGTTAAGAAAGAACAGTTTCAAAGAAAATGCTAGTAGACACAAAGTTTTGTATCTAATTTTGAATACTGCGAAAATGTGCAACAAGAAAATGTGCTGAAATAACTTCATCCCATAAACAATGTTCATACCAAAGACAAGTAAAACTCGTGAAAGAGAATAGGATGGCGTTGCATTTCACTCTAAAACGTCTTCAAAGCACCCCCTTCACTGTTACCCCTCCACTTTCACCTCTTTGACCCTCGCCACTTTCTCCTGTGGCAGTAACAGCCCTCTGGAATTCACACAGTTTGGGAAAAGATTTCACGTTTCAAAATTTCAAAAAAACTAATAGACATCAAATTTTGAAACGTGAAATCTTTTCCCAAACTGTGTGAATTCCAGAGGGCTGTTACTGCCACAGGAGAAAGTGGCGAGGGTCAAAGAGGTGAAAGTGGAGGGGTAACAGTGAAGGGGGTGCTTTGAAGACGTTTTAGAGTGAAATGCAACGCCATCCTATTCTCTTTCACGAGTTTTACTTGTCTTTGGTATGAACATTGTTTATGGGATGAAGTTATTTCAGCACATTTTCTTGTTGCACATTTTCGCAGTATTCAAAATTAGATACAAAACTTTGTGTCTACTAGCATTTTCTTTGAAACTGTTCTTTCTTAACGCAGAAATAACTAAGGTAAAATTATTTTAAATATTAAAGCTGTTACCTGGAAGGAATGCAATATGCTTCAGTGAAGGAGCACTTTGATGACTAATCACATGAAGTACTTTGAATTTTCTTTCTTTTTCAACTTGAATGAAAGTGGAGGCATCGAGTTTGCCCAGCTTTGTCGCACACACTGGTGACGTACGTAAGTTCCTTTTTCTTTCACTGTAGTCTTTGTAATTATTTTATTGTTGATGTTATTTTCGTATCTGATAATTTATTTCATGAGCTAACTGTGATTCAGATTTAGTCGTGATTTCTTTGGTTCTTTTGTGTTTTCCATGTTTCGAGAATATTTTCCCAATAACTAAACAATTCGTGGCAACAATAAATCATTTGTTATTTACTAAGAGCATTCTGGATGTTTGCGGTGTTTTTGCTGATATTTGGAAATTTTATCTGTGGTGTTATATGATATATAAACAAGGCCTAAAACTAAAAGTACTGGTTTAATAAGTAAGTATAATGTTTATTTGTCAAATCCAAGGCTATAGAGTATGTCTACCATTTTTGCTGAGATCTCGGGCATTCCATGACCACAAGGATAGCTAAACTACAAAAACTATAAGGAGAGAGTTGATGACTAATAATATTGAGATGAATCTGATTTTCTATGAACAACAATCAAAGGCTATTCTCTGTTCTGGGCAATTTTTTATCTTCATATTTGCCCTAAATGGATCATAGAAGCTTACCAGTTGTTGTTGTGTATATAGACACCTAATTCGCAAGCTCTCAGGAGAATTATCTTAAACTTTGAAAAATCACTGCTACTGTTCCGAATAGGAATACTGTTTGGTAGATATAAGTCTGGTGTTTCAGCTGATTGGAAAGTAGTAAATCTGGAATGGATATGCTTGATACAAAAGACAAAGAATGGTTGGCAACCTTAGGCCACTCAGGCCATATCTCGAACAATAAAGGAAGAACTCACAGAAAAGAAACCACACTGATACAGTGGCTCCTATTACTATCTGGTGACATATTGTTGAATCCAGGACCAGTGAAATACCCATGTAAAGTCTGCCTGAAAAATGTGAGGCAGAACCAGAAAGGTATTTGCTGTGATAAGTGTGAAAAATGGTTGCATGCACGCTATATAGGTATGGACAACATGACATATGATTACCATACAGAGAATGATACAACATGGTACTGTGACGTGTGGTCATTTCATATGACCAACACAAACATTGGACAAGTACATATACTGCAAAAGACCAAGATCAGCATGTACATATCACACATGAACCCACAGAACAAGAACCCACAACAAAAGGCAAGAATTTCATGAAGATAGGCCACTTCAATGTCAATGGACTGACTGAAAAGTTTGCAGATATCCAGCTTTTATTACCAGATAACAATTTAGATATCCTAGAAATAACAGAAACACATCCAACAGGTGAAACCGACGATAAAGACCTCATGATTGAAGGATATACTTTTATAAGAAGAGAAAGAACTGTCAAAGAACCAATAAATGGGCCAAAAGGGAATGGTGGCTGCCTATTGTATGTAAAGGAAACAATTAAGGTGGTTCCAATGAATGAAAAATTTGAAGAGTACATTGGAGCCATATGGATTGAAATCTGCATTCATTCACAGAGAATGATGATATGAACATCCAAAAGTATAGGCATCCAAAAGACCTTGGATTTTGCAAAAGGCTAGACAAAATCTTAGAAATCATTCTAACAAGAAGGAAAAATCTTCTCTAATTGGAGATTTGAACCAGGGGCGGACACTTGATCAAATATTGGGGGCAAGCCTATTGTTTTAATAAGATGACATCACATTTCCTATTGTTTTAGAACAAAAGACTATTGTCCTCTAAGGTATTGGGGGTGGTTGCCCCCTCTTGCCCCCCCAAGTGTCCGCCATTGATTTGAACTCCGATTTAAACAAGAAAGGGGGCCATTCTGAGGACAAGGTCTTTGAGAAAAGGTTAGTCAACATTTTAAAAAGTCAAAACATCATCAAAGAACCTACCAGAATTACCCAAAAGACAAAGAAATTAATTGATGTTTACTCACAAGCAAGAAAGAGCTGATTCAAGAGTCATGAGATATGCATTTGTGCATTTCTGACCACAGTCTAATTTATGGTGCCTATAAAATCTTGGTTGAAGAAAAAACCGGTTTTCAAAAAAGTAAAGAATTTTAGAGGAATCAATTTGGCTGCTTTCAGTAAGGATTTGGAAAATGCACCTTGATCAATATGTTCAGTTTTTAAAGACTTTGATGATCATGTATGGGCATGGGAGAAATTATACAAAGATATAGTTAATGAGCATATATTTACAAGACAAGTGAAGATCAGGAAAAATTGCTTCCCTGGATAACTAGAGATATATCAGAGATGCAAGGCACTAGAAAAGTTTAGGAAGACAAAGGAAACTGATGACTGGAATAGCTATAAAACTCTATGTAGCAGAGTTAGAAAAGAAATTAGAAAAGCACAAGCTAATTATCGGATCCACTGTATGTCTGAGGCTAAAGATCACAAACAGTTCTGAAAATTGTACAAAGATATGACAAACATGAACAAAAAACCAAGAATAGGTGCATTACAGGTGCAAGATAAAGTTGTACACACTGACAAAGGAAAAGCAGAAGCCCTAAATGAATTCTTTGTCAGCATAGGGAAAGATCTAGAAAAGAATTTCTCAACTGAAGATAAAGAAAATAATCATAGTTTCATTAGTAGAGTAACGCCATTTTTTGATAGCATAAGTCTATGCCTGTCAAAGGACATTGAGATGAAATGCAGCAGACTTGATCCAAATAAAGCATGTGGAGCTGATAATATCACAACCAGAGAATTAAAGCTTGGACAACAACCAATTTGTGTAAGCATAAGTTCAATTGCAAACAAAGCCTTGGAAACAAAAACATACCCTAGTAAATGGAAGGTTTCAATAGAGTGAATGCAGATTTCAAGAAAGGTATCTCTAAAGACAGGGGTAACTATCGGCCATTATCTCTGTTGAGTGTGCCAAGCAAGTTGGTTGAGGATGTCATTGGTAAAGGCCTAGGTAAAAAATTGCCAAAATAGGCAGTGCAACTGCCAATTAATTGGGTGACAAGAAAGGTATCAGTTATGAGACCTTGCTTCTCTACTTGATAGAGAAGTGGAAGATTGCTCTTGATGGCAAGAAAGTAATAGGTGCCCTGTTTAAAGTCTTTAGAAAAGCATTTTGACACTGTCTGTCATAGCATACTGAATCACAAGCTGCAAGCTATTGGTGTATCAGAGTCAATAAATGAGCTGCTGATGAATTACTCAAAAGACAGGAGCTAGTATGTTGAGTTGAATGGCGAAAAATCAGAACTGAGACCAGTAGATATAGAGGTCCCACAAGGGTCAATATCTGCTTGATGAGCATAATATTCTCAGTGTCCTAAAAACTACCTTCAGATTTTAAGTAAAACTAACACACACAAAATAAAAACACTGAATACAAGTCCCCAGGTTCATCATAAATTTGTGTTAATAGAACATTTCCTACATTTGTCTTGAGCGCAATAGTTTAAGGTTAGGCACTTCACTTCTTCTAAGGAAGTGCTTCCCTTAGTGTATATAGGATTCTCATGAATCAATACACAATGAGTCATTTGAGAGCAACTATAGCCCAACAATAGAAGGTTGTCATGGTTATAGTTTACCAAAAAATTGTTAATATTAGGAAGACTAAGTGTACAAGATCATGGTTTTAATATGTTTTAGCTTTGATTGTAAGTTTTCACTGACTCAAGTGGCATTAAGACCTCTTTCTGAATAAATGTTTGTATACGTTTTACTACCATAATTACATGAAATTTAAATTGCAAAAATGTAGTGTAATCGCACAAATCTGACATAATACTCTTTGCATCCTGGCATTTTCTTATTTTTTCTGCTTTGAAATATTTTGATCATTAGCGAACAATGGTGAATTTTGAGTTTTTGGGCAGGCTATTTGATAATACCCAATGAAAATTGTCCTAACATTTTCATGTTTAGATTTCTTTCCTTCCAAAACCATTACATTGAAGCTGCACTCAGATGAATATCCTTTAATACTATTCTTTATCCCTCATATTCCAGGGTTGTTTTTTGCCAAATTTATGGCTGCAAGTAGCTACATTCAGATTGTTTAATAAGTTATAGGGTGCACTTTACACAATAGATTGCAAAAGCCTTGGTACTGCTAACAAGAAATGCAGAGGAATACAGGCATACCAGCAACTGAAGCATATTTGTATAACTGCTACCCCAAATATCACAGAAGAGAAAAAGTGCTTTGATAAAAACCTAATAGTATTTTATCATAAGGGATATTAACTTAAGGGATATTCTTAAAAGGAACTCTAACTTACGGGATATTGTGCTCTTTTTGTACATTTCAAAACATTTTACTGTCTTTCATAGTTGCAATAAAGCTAGCCTGCATTTAATGTAGGAAAGAAAAGAGAAGCTTATATTGAACTAGCTCTCAGATAAACATGATATCACTTAACTTAAAGGCATTGAGTCATGATAAATAGACTGGGTATACCCTAAGTGCCAAAATCCGCTGAGTCATGATTTCCATGACTGCGATGCTATTGGTTGACCTTGAACTGGTCACATGAACTCACCTTGTACTGATTAACATAACAGTTTCCATCAATAGCAAGTTGTCAACAACGGATGCCAATATCACATGAAACAGCAGCGATCACGCCGAAACCAAATGACCCCCTATAGAGAAAGCCTATTTACCATGACTCAATGCCTTAAATGTGTGGTTTTGTTGTTATCTAGTCACTTACAATACCTTGTTAGGAAAGAGGGTTTTTGCTAGGATTTGGAATGAAAAATTTGAATAAAACCAACTTTATTGCAAATTGTGTAAGAAATGTGTGATGTGTATGAGCATGAGAAAAGACCAAAATGTATCTGATTAATGGAAGCATAAAATTAAGTGGCAAGAAGATGTGAAACACTGAAAATATACTTATTTTGTATAAGAAGCCATATAAGAAGCCATTTATTATCATTAGAAGCTCTAGGCAATAGCTGTAGAGCAACTAAAATAAAAGAAATTGTTTCTGTTTTGTTACTTAAAAGTTTCCTTAAATAAGATATTTGAAAAAATGATTGAATTTGTTGTTTTTTTGCCATACACCCCAATCAGAAGGTAGCAATTCATGAAATAGGGATCAGTATGCATATTGACTGAAGTAAGAACATACAGATTGTATATTGGATCAATTTCAAATAGTATTAGTACAGGCTTTTTATTGTAGCAGTTTTATCGGAGGGCAGTCTAAAAGGAAATCTATTGCTCATTATAGTTACTCTATCACCTTTCTTTCAGTTGATATTTTTCATACCATGGCAAGAGGTCAGCAAAAGATTCAATCTCAACAGAAAAATGCTGAGAAAAGAGCTAAGTCAAAGAAAGGCACAAGTCAAATAAAGTCAGCAGGGGCTGCACTTGTTCACAGTTGCCCAGTGTGCAAGGTACCTAATATTTTCGCAATTCCCTTTTTTATTGTCAACAGTACCACTGATAACAATCTGAGGAATGAAAAAAAGACACTGTAACCTGGCAAGCCAAATTCAAATTTCCTGAAACTAGTGAGAATAATATTAGAATTTGGAAGAGAAGAGTTTATTTCCATTTTAAGATTATGGTATTTTTTCATCTGTTTTTTTAAATTACCACTGGTATTTACACTTTGCTGAACACCTCAAAGAGGCTTGTAGTAATGAAACCCACCAAGTTTGTGGTTCCTGAATCAGTTTTTGATCTCAAAAATTAAGGCGAATGATAAAATATGTGCATAATTGGTGTTGGATGTGCAAATATTCCTTGTTTGCATAAACAATTCCAGATTAAGGATTTGCAGATTTTAAAATCCTGGTGCATTTCCATAAACCAAAGGTTCTTTTTTAAATGGTAGTGAAATTCAATTAACTTCGGTTAAACATATGCAAACTTTATTATACTTGTCACTAATTAAGAGATTCATTCTGTGTTTTACAAAGCAAATTTTTGTTGTAAAACAAAGTGACAGACCTTTTATATCAATTTATATTAAGAGATTTCTTAGGCAAATTTGAGCAGGATTGTACTGGATGACTTAGCTAATTGGGATAAGTTTGATCAGCTTGAACTTTGAAGGCTGATAGTATACAAGTTCACCAAATGTGCATTCCTTTGCCCTCCCACCTTCAAAGCAAGAACACTTATTTTTTTCATAATTCTGTACCCTGTTTCTTCATATTTTTTGTGTAGCTTTCTTAAGGTTAAGAATCAATGTTTTATTGTTCCCAGTCACAGATGCCAGACCCAAAAACCTACAAACAGCATTTTGAAAGCAAACATCCAAAAGTTGATCTTCCTGAAGAACTCAAGTCAGTTTGAGGAAAAAGAAGGAAGATTATGGTAAGAATCTTTATGGCAGCTACATTCTCTTTTCAAAACAAATGATTCAAAGGCTAAAAGAGACAAGTAACTTACTGATGAAAAAAGATGACCTTAACAATGTTATAAACAAAGAAATATATACAGCCCCTTACATTAAACTGTTCACCAAATTTCACCATATCAGCCACTTTCTGATTTGCCACTTTCAAAGGATACCTCACCAATACCTGTTTGTTTCTTATTTCAGAAGCAACTGGAGAAAGAGAAAATGAAGACTGTCTTTCTTTTGCTTGGTTATCTAAAAGTCAATACTGTGAACAAATTGATAATTTATGACCTTATGAACAAGAAACATTTAACTCTTGTGTTGAACATGAGCTTGGAAGTACCACCTCGGTTTAACAAAAGTTACTTGCTTGGTTAAAAACCCTTAAGGAAAGCTTTCTTCTTTTATATTCAGCCAATAAAAAAAAGAATAACAAGCTTCACCTGTCCCAATGCAAAGTCATTGAAAAGCAAAATGCCAAACTGTGTTTACTGGATCTCCATTTGCAGGATGGTACTGTTTCTAAATCAATGATGAATTAAATTGAGGAATTGTGTACCTGTGAGACAGCCTCAATAAATAAATGAATTTAATATCACTCTTAAAACATTGATCATCAACTTTTTGTTCTCCACCTCTTTTTGAAATTTTTGCTGCAATTAAATGTGCCATATGAAGCCTTTATAAATTCCACTGCTTGATCCAGAGGCTCTCAGTGCCCCTACACATTCTTTTAGCTTCATTTTTCAAAACCTGTTCTCTCTTCTGTCTTACTTTTTGCAAACTGGATTGAATGAGGAAATTATAATAAGCAAAATGTTTTTTCATAGCTGCAATGTTACTTGGGGACAATTGTCACCCTGTGATCAACAAATATCATCCTTAAGAATAATATCTTCCCTTAGAAAAAGTCACATAATGTGTAAGGCAATGCTAGGAATCATATTTTTGTTGCAGATGTTATTTCATGGCTGTGTTTGCTAGTTCTGGATATCAACTGTTACATTGGTGCCTTGTGTGAGATTAATACCAAGCTGATTATAAATATAGTTGTGTATAGGGCAGGGATGGCCAGCATTATTTACCTGAGGGCTAACTTTGAGGTGTTTAACATTTTTGTGAATCAGGCTTGGCCTGGAAAGGTTGAACAAATATACATATGAACAACTTCATTAGTTTTTGTTCCTGGTGCTAGATCTAGAAAGCTACTTCATTTCTGGATCAAGAAGTTTTTCGTTAAGCTCTATGTAGGGAGTCATTTTGATTACTTTCTAATTTTCTGAACAAGTGAACACTCTTTTTCTATCTGTTTGATTAGAAAGCTATTTGTGGTGTTCATTCATCTTAAAGAGTGAGATGCCATTATATTAAGTGACTATCACTGCAAATAATCATTTCTCCAAGTCAGAATCAGACCTGCCAAGTCTTGTTACATTTTGTGTGAGTTCCGCGCATTTTAGAAGCAAGAGGCAATAGAAAGGACATTAACAATGTAACTAATTAGGTAAAACAATAGATCTCATGCATCTGGGAACATAAATTTGACAGCTATGCAGAATGTCACTGAATGACAGATAACTGTTTAATCAAAGTTTTTCTATTTTTCCTGGAAGACCAATGTGTCTTTTCGCAAGAAAGCAAATTGATGCTGCAAGAAAGCAAAAAAAAGAATCTCTGAGCAAAAGATTTAATAGATATAGAAAATGAGCCGAAGAAATGATGACATTTCTCATAATTTGTAAAATTAATCCTTATGCCAAGAGTTAGTCAATTTTCATGATACCTATAGAAGGTCGAAATAAAATGGCAGTTAGTAGAAGCAATTATTGTTCGGGAGACAAAACCTTAAGTCTTCAGACCTTTGTTTCGAAACAATACCGTCTTAAACCAACCAGTGTTGTAGGGTCATAGCAGTATTCGCAAGTATTCGGAAGCTGTTTTGTCTGGGACCACACAACTTCCCGTCAGTGCTCCAAGTGATAATGCGCGTGTGCAATGACGCTGAAACGGGGGCTAGTGCATGTTGTGCATGTCTGGAAGACGGGCATGATTCATCTCCCAAACAAATTAGCACTCAAGCCCTTGGTCGTTTCGACGTCCCTGGGGAGGTGACCCATTCTGTCTATAACCATGGTCGCAATCAGTAATATATTTTTAGAAACTAAAGTATAAAGGCAATATATCTTGCAATTTGCACGAAAGTAGGAATATTTCTGAGATTCTCGAACAAATCTAGTCCTACAATTCTTGCGGTTCTTGGAAAGGTTAGTGCCACGGCAGCGAGGCTTTTCTATAATGGTTGCTCAAAGAATTTACGGAAGTAGCAACGGAAAATTGCCGCTTGCATGAACCTCAGGTGTCTAATGAAAGCGACAATAAAGATAAGTGTCCAAACTTTGACGGCTGAACCAGCCTCGCAATTGTTTTTAAGAAGATGGAAGATGGTTGATTCGGAAGACATATTCTACCTCGTGGATACAAATCGAAACAATTTAGGGAAATGGCTTCCTTGGGTTAAAAACACCAATTCAGTTGAAGATTCCATGGAATTTGTGGGAAAAAGTATTGAAGAGTTCGAAAAAGGTAACAGATTCGAGTATGGTTTGTACCTTGAAAATGATAACGATCAAACTAAGGGGAATTTGATCGGTGCAGTTGGATTGGTCAGTGTTGAAAAAGATGAAGCGGAGATTGGATACTGGCTTTCAAAACAAAGAGAGGGAAAAGGATTTATGGTGACAGCAGTAAAGGAATTGATTAATGAGAGTCAGCAGGTGCTTGGCCTAACGAAGTTTGTCATAAAGACGGTAGAAAATAACTTGAAGAGCAGAAGGATACCAGAAAAACTTGGCTTCGTCGAGACGGGTTTCTCCAAAGAACAAGTTATACTAGATGATGTTCCTAGAAAATTAACAGTTTACCAGCTGGTTTTAGATCAAGATTTAAATAGCTGTACCAATGACTGAAACTCCATTCGATTGATAACAGTTATCACGGAGCCTTATGCAAACCTTGCATCGAGAAGCTTTTTCTTTATGAAAGTATTTGAAAAAATACCCATCGAAATTTGTTAATCATATCTGTCTACAAATAGATTGAACTGATCCTTTATCTTTCTATTACTAACCAGAAAGAAGGTTTTTAGGGAAATCAGGGCTATTGGCGAAGAAGCAAATCTTTTGAAAGTGATAAAATGCAAATATCTTATACCAGAGCCTCATAAATCCGGGGCTAAAGTATTTTTTTGCTCAAAAAATATTTCTGACTACGTTCTAACCATATTTTTTAAAATAAATAATGGAGACTCTGGTACTCAGGGTATCGATATAGATAATCCCTTCCATAGTTTTATCCACCAGAAGAGTTTAAAAAAATGTGTAAGGAAGGAACATTTTAGAGACAGCATCTTTTATTTTTTTATGTTAAAGAAATGTTCAATTTTCGACCTCTAAGTGCCACACTCTTATATTTAATTATTTTCCCGTCTGCAAATATGAAGGGGCCAAAGCTTTTTGGTAACCTGGAGTTTGACCCAAAAAGAGGAAGGAAAGGATTGACTTTTTGATAATGCCTGAAAAGGGAAAGGGAGGGAGGGGGTCATAAAAATTCACTTTTTAAATGTTGTTGTTAATCTGCCTGTGTTTTTTAACTGATCTCTTACCCATTAATTATTGCAAAGAAATGACTGATGAATGAAAGTTTACTTTGTTCTAAGAGCGTATGTGAAAGATGATATGTGTTTTGGGACTTTAGGGGTAAAGATAATCCTCTGAAAGTTTAACGGGGCGTCAGTAAAGCGGCCCTTGTCATCACTAGAATGGTAAAATTTGATAAGATCAGGGCCTCTTTTAATATACTAACTAGGGGGGCAATTGCCCCTGCAGCCCCAGTGACTTTCCATTGTTTCAAACAATAGGCGATTTTCTTCGCAGCTAATTTCTCTTGAAAAGGTTTTGGATTAGATAAATAACAAATTGATTAAAAGTGTCACAGTTACAAAACAATTTGGTGTGAAAATAAAGAATATGTGCTTTATTGTCATGTCCTGTTTTTCAATACAATTGTCTCTAGTTATGAGGTTATAAGGATGCACGAAAATTTTGAAGATTCCTTCAAATGACACATTTCTAAAAGAGTTGGTCTCCAAGGAGGCAATTCAAAACTCCACCGCATTTTACAATAGATGAATAGTTCAGAAGTGGTTTAGATGGTAACGAGAACAAAGGCTGCTAAGGGCAATGGATGTCGAGATTATTGTGTTTCAAAGGAGATCTCTAATAAGCTTGACAGTGAATTTCTTAGTTCATGCGTGTGGACAATACGAAGGAATTTCAAGTCTCAATAGAAATAAATGAAACGCTTCAGAGGGCAAGAGTGAATCTCATATTTTTTTGACAAGCAAATAGACAAGGGTGTTACCTTATCATCGAGGACGATTTCTACGATCTTTGATTTACCAAAAGGTGCAAGCAAATCCAGACATCATAATGGTAGCTGAATCAGAGTCGTCGAAGGTCAGTAACCATTACGGTACATTATTATATTACCCATCTTTTTATTTCAAATATCATCTAGGCCACAAAGAAAGGTGAAACTCCAACACATTATGGTTAAAATTACTACCATGCTATACTGATTTACTTTCTTTATTCATCAACTTATACTCTGCCTAAAAATCTACCCTCAATGTGCCCCGAATTAACGTCGTGACCCCGCGTTTTAATTTTTCGAAAGGAAGGTATCGCACCGAAAACAAGATCAAATGTTAAAACATTATTAAGAACTAAATATCTTCTTAATACTGTTATGTTACAAATACGTTTCTTTACTATTTTAAGTAAATGCACAAGGAACTGTTTTGTTTTTTATTCATTCTGTTTCCAATTTAAAGAGACTGTTGTGACAGCCATGCATCATTTACTTTCATTTGGGACGTTCGTAATTTTCAGACCTCATTTCCACCCAGCCCCCCGTTTATTGGGATTTGGGTTATTTTACAACCACACACCCAGCCACCCTTGTCTATTCCGAACACCGGAGTACATGTTCGTGTTTTCGTTCATGGCATTTTTTGATCGGGCTTTGTACATGATCACTCTAAACAAATTTCATTCTTCTCCTTTCTTGACAAGTTCATTCTTATATTGGCACTAAAGAAAACGGTTCCAGCTCGCATTATCTTCTATACCTCATTTATATCAATCTCTGCTTAAAGCAAAAATTTTATATTTTGTAAATTGTTTATATATGCGTAGCATCAGAAATAATTGCACGAACCGTTATGTTGTGAAAGATTTACCTCAAAACCGGATTTTTGCATTAGAATTAGGAACGAAACAACGGCTCCAGCAAGACAATCGGAGATCCCCCCCCCCCCCCTCCTCCCCCCAATCACAGTACTAAATTTTGCCGCGGTAGTACAGAATAGCCCTACAATACTGACATTTTAAAAAAATGTGAGTCCGAACAAGATAATCGACACTCTCTTATTACCCCAAACCAAAACATTTTTCAGTAAATTTTTTCAAGAAGACAAAGTTTTTATCATCATTGGGAGCTGTTAATACTTTAGAATATCAAAAAGATTTTTGGGAAGTTTGGGGAGAAAACTTTTGTCTTTAGCCCCCATGAAATACAACTTTCACTGCGCCCATGGCTAGCATTCAAAGTATGAATTCAGTCTTGGCAAGTTAAATCGCTGCTCATGTGGTTAAAATAGGAGGAGCCTTCAATGTGTTCATTAGTTGAAGGGAGATCAATCCATAGAAATTTTCTACTATATACATTTTAGATGCAAATCATTACTGTTTTTTCTGAAGTCCTCTTCTACTGAAGGAAATCACGTGCCTTTTTGCAATGGTGAATTCCCTTTAGCAGTGACATACTGAAGATGTTGTGTCAAGAATTTGGTCGTCAAGACCTTAAGAACTGTTGTGCAGTATTGTTTTGGCTCCATTCTTTGTACAACAAACGACTGTCTCCATGTTTTGACTCTATGTTTCATGCAAAAGACAAATGACTGAGTAACAGCTTCTGACGCACCAATCGGTGATATGAACCTGATGATCGCGTTTAACATGAAGCTGGAAGTAGCAGCTTAGAACCGTTCGTTCTATGCACCATGCACCACATAAGCGTGAAACGATGGTACGATATATTCACGAATAAAATGGTTATATAATCTATACACGAATAACGTGGTTATTTTGTAAGTAAATCTGAAATGCATTCAAACGGGTTGATTTGAATAAAAATAATGCAATGGCTCGCTTTGTCATATTGTAATCATTGCTACAGTTTCGGTTACAAAAGTCAATTATGCGAAAAAGATGTAGGAGAGATGGAGCAAATTTTTTAGGTATCAAGAAAAGAACAAAAGGAAGAAGAAGGTAATAAAAAAATAAAGAAAGGAGAAATCAAAAGTAAGAGCAAGTAAAGGCTAAAGTGATATGTTAGCCTTGATGTTGCACAAAAACAACCGAAAGGAAATCTGGCATTCAAATATCAAACATTCAATATTGATGACCAGCCCTAATCTACTGCTTCTTCTGACCCCCTCCCTCATGCCTCATTAAAGAAATCTTCGCCCCTAAAATTTTGAATTTTCCCTGCATTCACTTTCAAAATACTCTCTGGGTCCGAGAAGGTGAACCAGCTGATTAGTAGCCATTTCAGCTGTTTAAACCCCCTGATTATTAACTTAAGACTGAGCCATGAATCCCCCACCGTCTTTCATGACCTGTATTTTGTGTGTCAGTGTATTAAGTACATAAATATAATTCCCTGACCTCTGAGATCGTGAAGGGGTGTGAACTTTAAAAAGCGCTTTGAAGACACAATTCATGTTATTTTTATTCTTACCCTCTCTTTGTCATTGATGAGCAGCTTAAATTCACCCCTCTTTTCACTGTGAATCTATTAAATTGCATTGCAAATTTTAAAGCTAGTGGTACCTTTTTTAATTTTGCAGATTTGCACAAAAACATTTGAAATTTGTTAAATTTTAATCTTTCGTTATAGTTTCGAATGACACCAAGCTTAAAGAAGAAGCTAGGTGCAGTTTATCGCCCATATTTTCTCGCATTGTCAGTTCTTGGCATCGGAATTTGTATTGGTTTGATCGTATGCGCTGCGATACTGAAAGATTTTGATTCAAACCTTAAGGATCAACTTTTCCATATCTGGGTCGCCATTCCTGTGAGTATGCTCTTTGAATGTCTATTTGTAAAGGAGCCTAATTTTCTCTCTTATTCTCTGCCACTAACTTTCACTTACTAACCCTACTTTTACCTGAATTGTTCAATTAAAACAGCACACAGATTTTAAGCAATGTTGCATGCATTCACACACAAACAATTCTAAGCTATGTGTCCCTTCACAGATATGTACTTTTCCATTCATATCATCTAATTTTGCTCTTGTTTTTAAAAAAATAGTACTGATGGCTCGTTTTCTTTATGGAACCATGATGGAACAATCAGTCTTTTGATGGTCACGAAGAAGCGTCGTAAACAGCCAGGGAAAATCTACGCAATTGATGACTCAAGTGATGACATCATAATCAGCAAATTTAAGAATTTTCGGTTTTCCGGCTGTAGCATCCACATAGGTTTTTTCAATTCCATAAAGAATTTAGCTCCGTTTATGATAATCTCATTGTTATTTTGTGAATAGCAAAAAGCATATAGGACAGGTGCTATCTTGTTGCTTTAAGTGTTTTTCATGATCTTGGAAAAGTGTAGGACCTCTAATTCTTCATGTAAAGGACCTCTAATTTGTACTTTGATCAGCATCATGAGTTCGACTTTTCTTTTAGATTTTGCTGCCAGCTGTTGTTGGAATCACAGTTTTCATAACGAAATCAAGAAAATTGGTACGCTTGCCTTTTCTTTAACTACAAATGCAACGTTACCTAAAATTTTCAACAAGTAGCTTTGTCGGAGTGACTAATGAAGAACAGTATTGAAAGAGATATTGATACGAAGTTCACTTCAGAATTCATCGCATCTGTAATACATGAGGGTCTTTTTGGACAACTAATTTTCCTATAACAGGCTCATAAAAATATGAAATCTGACGTTTTTACAAACTGCATCTTGTTAAGCGGCTTTTTTATTATATTGGTTTGTTTACCTTGGTAAGAAAAGCGTTTGACTATAAGGTCACAATGTTATACTCCTTTCACGTAAAAATATTTTAAAACTTATTGGCATCGGGAACCTTTTTTTCTTCTTATCATTTTCCTTACTATGTATCATTATAAAATTTGTTCAGCAGGGCCTTACATCTTCAGTATAGCGTCAGTCTAGGACTTTTTGCCCTACTTTTTGTCACTTCTTAATGATACTTGTGTTCTAGGTCATCCTTTTCCTGATCTGCTCCCTCACTGTGACCGTGCTCTGTGCTGCTGCTTCACTCTTGACTGGCATCAGATACTGGTTGGATGGCTGGTACACCACTCGCGAAAGGCTTGATGCTGGAAACAAGTGCTCGGTCCAGAATAATGCCTGCGCATGCACTGGTGTTTTCAAAATGCCCGTTTCGTGTAAGTAAAATCTCCTCAATCATTTAATTGATGTTCTTCACGCTTAGTTAGAATATAGTGTAGGTGTGCCAGCGTAATTACAATTCCGATAAATAGAGGGGATGTCTTATAGCCATACTTGTTATGTAGCCCAGAAAAATATTATATACAATATTTTAATACCTAAGAAGATTGGGTATAACATAATATTATAATTGCAATCTCTTCTCTGGCCTCTGGTAACTAAAAGAATTGCCATAATATGAGTAAGAAATATTCGTGCAGTGCTACAAATTAAAGGGTGAGAAACGGATATTTATAGTTGATAAAGGATACATCCAATATGTGTCTTTAATAGTAAAACGAAGGCTAAGGCCCGTTACAACCTTGATTGTACGCGAAAGCACCTTTGAGGAGCCCAAGCTATTGATACCTTGTTACATTGCTTGTATAGAAATGCAGCATTTTTTGAATGATCAGGAAGACGAGGAAAGCTGCTCATTTAGGCTGTTTCAATATTTGATTTCGGAGCCAACATAAGACCCTAACCATCCAATAACGTGTCGCAGTTGTTGAAAGATTCTTGCACCAAATTTGCAAATCTGCTTCCTAAGCACATTTGAAATAAGCCTATTTGAGTATCAAAAACTCTTTCTTCCATTATTCCTCTCTTTCTTTCCTTCCTTCTTTTTTTCTTTCTTTCTTTCTTTCTTCTTTCTTTCTTTCTTTCTTTCTTTCTTTCTTTCTTTCTTTCTTTCTTTCTTTCTTTCTTTCTTTCTTTCTTTCTTTCTTTCTTTCTTTCTTTCTTTCTTTCTTTCTTTCTTTCTTTCTTCTTTCTTTCTTTCTTTCTTCTCTTTCTTTCTTTCTTTCTTTCTTTCTTTCTTTCTTTCTTTCTTTCTTTCTTTCTTTCTTTCTTTCTTTCTTTCTTTCTTTCTTTCTTTCTTTCTTTCTTTCTTTCTTTCTTTCTTTCTTTCTTTCTTTCTTTCTTTATTCGTCTCTTTCTTTTTTTCTTGTTTCTTTCTGTCTTTTTTCTTTCGTGGGTACATAATTATGAATCATGTTTGGTGTTTAGTCTCTCTTTCTTTTTCTTTCAGTGAAGAAATGCAGTGAGGTTGAAACCGCCGCAAATGTCCTTGTTGGTGAAATTGTGCTCACTGCACTAGGCCTTATTATCAACATCATGGGTGTCTATCTTGGATTTATGTCCATCTGCTGTGGTCCCTGGAAGGTAATTTTTTTCCTTCTGTACAATAAAATTTTCCGTTGCATAAAGGTGTCCGTTAATATAATGGTTCCAATATTTATTCAGAAAGAAACATTTTCAAGATATCCTTGTACAGAAATGATGAAAAGAGTATAATAATTCCAAATCCATCCTGTTTAGAGGGACAAGTAACTCAGAACAAATACAAACAAGAATTGTAAAATACTTCTTAGGACCATTGCAACAGAATTTTACTAGGGGTACTGTAAAGTAACAATATTTCTTGACAAATAAGGCGTGGTGATTTGCTGAAATTTGCTCCAATAGGGGTGCTACTACCCACCGGATCTACAGCCCCAACCTCCTTATTGCGACGGCCCTTAGTTACTGCTATTAATGCATCTGATGAAAAAATATATTGAAGTTGACGTACCCATAAAAATTAATCAAGATTAGTTGCATTCGATATATATTATAGACTATACAAAAGAAGTAAGTTAAGTTCGATATTTTGATTCATGAGATCGAAAGTGATATATTGCATCGTTTTCTGCAGTTTTTAGACAACTACGACCCTGAAAATGATATTGACAAAAGAACAGTCCAATTCAAATTGGGCCGAAACCGCCCATCAACGGCCGGAAACACCAACCGTGGATTCAAAGAGTAAGCAATAAGAAGACAGATAATGGCCAAGAACAGGTTTTAGCAATTTCAGCTATTTTGTATTTGACAATCGTCGTTTTGTTTTATCATTTAATCTATCTTTGACCAATATCACTTATATACGAAGTGATAATTCATGCAATCTAAAATTTGTACGATTTCATAATACTTGGTCAGTTTATAAATTCATTAAGTAGATGTGTAAAAATAATAACTTTTAAAGCTTTCATATAGACGTTTCTGGCTCAACCAATTTTTGTAATTAAACGAAAGCCTCTAGACATGAAAAATGGAAGAGTGTCGAAGAAAGGATTTTTAACAAACATTTTGTCGAAGTTTCTTTTTATTATGAGAAGGGGATTTATTGAACAATAAAATTGATCTGGTAAAGAATATAAGTTTTCTCCAAAGATAACAGCAATGGTTTTGGGAAATTGTTTATTCATACAAATAAATATTTCACATAAATTAAGCTCAACCTGGTCAGTTCTGGTAAAAACAAGTAGAAATCATTTATGTTGGATGATGAAGAAACCTTCAACTAGAGGGGTGGATTTTTTCTAATGCCTTATTTAACTAAAGCAGAAAATTGTTGAGTCATAACATGAGGCATAAATCATGGAAAAAATCGATGTAAATCAGTGGCTGCACCAGCCAATAGACTCTGGAAAGACAAAACAAAACGTTTTATGCTACGATCTCTTCTCCGCCGGGAAGCGCTGTCGACAAAGAAGGCTAATTCTACCTTCAGGATAATCAGATACATGCCCACAACAGTCTTTTGGTTCAAAATCAGATACAATACCAGTAGATACGAGTAGAAATGAAAAAAGCTGTTCTAAGATTAATAAGAATCCAGTGTTTCTAAGTGTTTATAACACCAAAGCATTACTTTCAAATTCTCGATCTTTCAGGAGCTATAGAATATTTTAAAAGAAATAATTTCGTTAGAACTTCATGACTTTGGGAAACTGAAGCCTTAATCTTTTATCAAATATCGACCCTTCCAAAATTTAACATTTCCCCTTGAAATAAGACTACGATTCCGGCATTACTTTCAAATCTTATATTTTCTAATCATCTACAAGCAAATCAAATTGTTTTTATCAAAGAACGACCCACCTGAAAAGCTGTCATCTTCTCCGAAATATATTACATTCATACCAGTACTAAATTCATTTTCTTATATTCTAATCAAGTACAAGCAATATAAACAGTTTTTGAAAAGACGTGACGTTTAAAACAGTATTAAACTCAATTCTTGTACATCCCTATCATTAACAAGAAATAAACCATTTTTTTGAATAACAAATTTGTCAAAAAAATTTAACGTAGCCTTACTATTTTATCAGAAATTGACCCATCTAGAAAGTCGTCTTTTTCTCCAAAACATAAATTTGATACCAGTATTAAATTTCATTGTTGCTTTTTCTGACCAAAGTTAAGCAAATTAAACAGTTTTTGGATCAAAAAAACTGTGAAAGAAATTGAAAATTATAGCCTTACTATTTTCTCAGAAACTGATCCATCTCGAAAATCGCCTTTTTTTCAAATATTATGACTTTGATACCAGTATTAATTTTCCTTCTTGCTTTTTCTGACCATGGCTAACCAAATCAACTAGTTTTTGAAAGAAAAAAATTGTGAAAAAAATTGAAAGTTTTTGCCTTACTAATTTGTCAAAAAATCATCCATCTAGAAAATCGTCTTTTTCTTAAAAAATATGACCTCGATGACAGTATTATATTAAATTCTTGTCTTTTCTGACCATGGCTAATCAAATTAACCAGTTTTTGAAAGAAAAAAATTGTGAAAAAAATTGAAGATTTTTGTAAGCCTATAGCCTTACTATTTTGTCAAAAAATCATCCATCTAGATAATCGTCTTTTTCTCAAAAAAAATGACTTCGATGTCAGTATAATATTAAATTCTTGCCTTTTCTGACCATGGCTAATCAAATTAAGCAGTTTTTCAAAGAAAAAAATTGTGAAAAAAATTGAAGATTTTTGTAAGCCTATAGCCTTACTATTTTGTCGGAAAATCATCCATCTAGAAAATTGTCTTTTTCTTACAAAATATGACTTCGATGACAGTATTATATTAAATTTTTGCCTTTTCTGACCATGGCTAATCAAATTAACCAGTTTTTCAAAGAAAAAAAATGTGAAAAAAATTGAAGATTTTTGTAAGCCTATAGCCTTACTATTTTGTCAAAAAATCATCCATTTAGAAAACCGTCTTTTTCTTAAAAAATATGACTTCGATGACAGTATTATATCAAATTCTTGCTGATTCTTACCATGGCTAATCAAATTAACCAGTTTTTGAAACAAGAAAAATGTGAAAAAATTTGAAGATTTTTGTAAGCCTATAGCCTTACTATTTTGTCAGAAATTGATCCATCTAGAAAATCGTCTTTTTCTTAAAAAATATGATATCGATGACAGTAGTATATTAAATTCTTGCCTTTTCTTACCATGGCTAATCAAATTAACCAGTTTTTGAAAGAGAAGAATTGTAAAAAAAATTGAAGATTTTTGTAAGCCTATAGCCTTACTATTTTGTCAGAAATTGATCCATCTAGAAAATCGTCTTTTTCTTAAAAAATATGACTTTGATGCCAGTATTATATTAAATTTTTGCCTTTTCTTACCATGGCTAATCAAAGTATTCAGTTTTTGACAGAAGAAAAATGTGAAAAAAATTGAAGATTTTTGTAAGCCTATAGCCTTACTATTTTGTCAGAAATTGATCCATCTAGAAAACCGTCTTTTTCTTAAAAAATATGACTTCGATGACAGTATTATATTAAATTTTTGCCTTTTCTTACCATGGCTAATCAAATTAACCAGTTTTTGACAGAAAAAAAATGTGAAAAAAATTGAAGATTTTTGTAAGCCTATACCCTTACTATTTTGTCAGAAATTGATCCATCTAGAAAATCGTCTTTTTCTTAAAAAATATGACTTTGACGCCAATATTATATTTAATTCTTGCCTTTTCTGACTATGGCTAATCAAATTAACCAGTTTTTGAAAGAAAAGAATTGTGAAAAAAATTGAAGATTTTTGTAAGCCTATAGCCTTACTATTTTGTCAGAAAATCGTCCATCTAGAAAAACGTCTTTTTCTTAAAAAATATGACTTAGATGTCAGTATTTTATTAAATTCTTGCCTTTTCTGACCATGACTAATCAAATTAACCAGTTTTTCAAAGAAAAAAAATGTGAAAAAAATTGAAGATTTTTGTAAGCCTATAGCCTTACTATTTTGTCAGAAAGTGATCCATTTAGAAAATCGTCTTTTTCTTAAAAAATATGACTTTGATGCCAGTATTATATTAAATTTTTGCCTTTTCTTACCATGGCTAATCAAATTAACCAGTTTTTGAAAGAAAAGAATTGTGAAAAAAATTGAAGATTTTTGTAAGCCTATAGCCTTACTATTTTGTCAGAAATTGATCCATCTAGAAAACCGTCTTTTTCTTAAAAAATATGACTTTGATGCCAATATTATATTTAATTCTTGCCTTTTCTGACTATGGCTAATCAAATAAACCAGTTTTTGAAAGAAAAAAATTGTGAAAAAAATTGAAGATTTTTGTAAGCCTATAGCCTTACTATTTTGTCAGAAATTGATCCATCTAGAAAACCGTCTTTTTCTTAAAAAATATGACTTCGATGCCAGTATTATATTAAATTCTTGCCGTTTTCTGACCATTGCTAATCAAATAAACCAATTTTTGAAAGAAAAAAATTGTGAAAAAAATTGAAGATTTTTGTAAGCCTATAGCCTTACTATTTTGTTAGAAATTGATCCATCTAGAAAACCGTCTTTTTCTTAAAAAATATGACTTCGATGCCAGTATTATATTAAATTCTTGCCTTTTCTTACCATGGCTAATCAAATAAACCAGTTTTTGAAAGAAAAAAATTGTGAAAAAATTGAAGATTTTTGTAAGCCTATAGCCTTACTATTTTGTCAGAAATTGATCCATCTAGAAAACCGTCTTTTTCTTAAAAAATATGACTTCGATGCCAGTATTATATTAAATTCTTGCCTTTTCTTACCATGGCTAATCAAATTAACCAGTTTTTGAAAGAAGAAAAATGTGAAAAAATTTGAAGATTTTTGTAAGCCTATAGCCTTACTATTTTGTCAGAAATTGATCCATCTAGAAAATCGTCTTTTTCTTAAAAAATATGATATCGATGACAGTAGTATATTAAATTCTTGCCTTTTCTTACCATGGCTAATCAAATTAACCAGTTTTTGAAAGAGAAGAATTGTAAAAAAAATTGAAGATTTTTGTAAGCCTATAGCCTTACTATTTTGTCAGAAATTGATCCATTTAGAAAATCGTCTTTTTCTTAAAAAATATGACTTTGATGCCAGTATTATATTAAATTTTTGCCTTTTCTTACCATGGCTAATCAAAGTATTCAGTTTTTGACAGAAGAAAAATGTGAAAAAAATTGAAGATTTTTGTAAGCCTATAGCCTTACTATTTTGTCAGAAATTGATCCATCTAGAAAACCGTCTTTTTCTTAAAAAATATGACTTTGATGCCAGTATTATATTAAAGTTTTGCCTTTTCTTACCATGGCTAATCAAATTAACCAGTTTTTGACAGAAAAAAAATGTGAAAAAAATTGAAGATTTTTGTAAGCCTATAGCCTTACTATTTTGTCAGAAATTGATCCATCTAGAAAATCGTCTTTTTCTTAAAACATATGACTTCGATGACAGTATTATATTAAATTTTTGCCTTTTCTTACCATGGCTAATCAAATTAACCAGTTTTTGACAGAAAAAAAATGTGAAAAAAATTGAAGATTTTTGTAAGCCTATACCCTTACTATTTTGTCAGAAATTGATCCATCTAGAAAATCGTCTTTTTCTTAAAAAATATGACTTTGATGCCAATATTATATTTAATTCTTGCCTTTTCTGACTATGGCTAATCAAATTAACCAGTTTTTGAAAGAAAAGAATTGTGAAAAAAATTGAAGATTTTTGTAAGCCTATAGCCTTACTATTTTGTCAGAAATTGATCCATCTAGAAAATCGTCTTTTTTTTAAAAAATATGACTTCGATGACAGTATTATATTATATTCTTGCTGATTCTTACCATGGCTAATCAAATTAACCAGTTTTTGAAAGAAAAAAATTGTGAAAAAAATTGAAGATTTTTGTAAGCCTATAGCCTTACTATTTTGTCAGAAATTGATCCATCTAGAAAATCGTCTTTTTCTTAAAAAATATGACTTTGATGCCAGTATTATATTAAATTCTTGCCGTTTTCTGACCATTGCTAATCAAATAAACCAATTTTTGAAAGAAAAAAATTGTGAAAAAAATTGAAGATTTTTGTAAGCCTATAGCCTTACTATTTTGTCAGAAAATCGTCCATCTAGAAAAACGTCTTTTTCTTAAAAAATATGACTTAGATGTCAGTATTTTATTAAATTCTTGCCTTTTCTGACCATGACTAATCAAGTTAACCAGTTTTTCAAAGAAAAAAAATGTGAAAAAAATTGAAGATTTTTGTAAGCCTATAGCCTTACTATTTTGTCAGAAATTGATCCATTTAGAAAATCGTCTTTTTCTTAAAAAATATGACTTTGATGCCAGTATTATATTAAATTTTTGCCTTTTCTTACCATGGCTAATCAAATTAACCAGTTTTTGAAAGAAAAGAATTGTGAAAAAAATTGAAGATTTTTGTAAGCCTATAGCCTTACTATTTTGTCAGAAATTGATCCATCTAGAAAATCGTCTTTTTCTTAAAAAATATGACTTTGATGCCAGTATTATATTAAATTCTTGCCTTTTCTGACTATGGCTAATCAAATAAACCAGTTTTTGAAAGAAAAAAATTGTGAAAAAAATTGAAGATTTTTGTAAGCCTATAGCCTTACTATTTTGTCAGAAATTGATCCATCTAGAAAACCGTCTTTTTCTTAAAAAATATGACTTTGATGCCAATATTGTATTTAATTCTTGCCTTTTCTGACTATGGCTAAACAAATAAACCAGTTTTTGAAAGAAAAAAATTGTGAAAAAAATTGAAGATTTTTGTAAGCCTATAGCCTTACTATTTTGTCAGAAATTGATCCATTTAGAAAATCGTCTTTTTCTTAAAAAATATGACTTTGATGCCAGTATTATATTAAATTTTTGCCTTTTCTTACCATGGCTAATCAAAGTATTCAGTTTTTGACAGAAGAAAAATGTGAAAAAAATTGAAGATTTTTGTAAGCCTATAGCCTTACTATTTTGTCAGAAATTGATCCATCTAGAAAACCGTCTTTTTTTTAAAAAATATGACTTTGATGCCAGTATTATATTAAAGTTTTGCCTTTTCTTACCATGGCTAATCAAATTAACCAGTTTTTGACAGAAAAAAAATGTGAAAAAAATTGAAGATTTTTGTAAGCCTATAGCCTTACTATTTTGTCAGAAATTGATCCATCTAGAAAATCGTCTTTTTCTTAAAACATATGACTTCGATGACAGTATTATATTAAATTTTTGCCTTTTCTTACCATGGCTAATCAAATTAACCAGTTTTTGACAGAAAAAAAATGTGAAAAAAATTGAAGATTTTTGTAAGCCTATACCCTTACTATTTTGTCAGAAATTGATCCATCTAGAAAATCGTCTTTTTCTTAAAAAATATGACTTTGATGCCAATATTATATTTAATTCTTGCCTTTTCTGACTATGGCTAATCAAATTAACCAGTTTTTGAAAGAAAAGAATTGTGAAAAAAATTGAAGATTTTTGTAAGCCTATAGCCTTACTATTTTGTCAGAAATTGATCCATCTAGAAAATCGTCTTTTTTTTAAAAAATATGACTTCGATGACAGTATTATATTATATTCTTGCTGATTCTTACCATGGCTAATCAAATTAACCAGTTTTTGAAAGAAAAAAATTGTGAAAAAAATTGAAGATTTTTGTAAGCCTATAGCCTTACTATTTTGTCAGAAATTGATCCATCTAGAAAATCGTCTTTTTCTTAAAAAATATGACTTTGATGCCAGTATTATATTAAATTCTTGCCGTTTTCTGACCATTGCTAATCAAATAAACCAATTTTTGAAAGAAAAAAATTGTGAAAAAAATTGAAGATTTTTGTAAGCCTATAGCCTTACTATTTTGTCAGAAATTGATCCATCTAGAAAACCGTCTTTTTCTTAAAAAATATGACTTTGATGCCAATATTGTATTTAATTCTTGCCTTTTCTGACTATGGCTAAACAAATAAACCAGTTTTTGAAAGAAAAAAATTGTGAAAAAAATTGAAGATTTTTGTAAGCCTATAGCCTTACTATTTTGTCAGAAATTGATCCATTTAGAAAATCGTCTTTTTCTTAAAAAATATGACTTTGATGCCAGTATTATATTAAATTTTTGCCTTTTCTTACCATGG